>CACRXK020008342.1:0-19909 GCA_902702795.2 Paramuricea clavata
GGAAACCAACACATGCAGACAGGTATCTGCATTATAATTCATTTCATCATCCTAGTATCAAAAACTCTGTGTGTAAGACACTCATCAACCGAGCGAAAACAATTTGTGAGGTAAGTAACGTTGACGATGAATTAGAACATTTAAGAAATGTTCTAAAAATGAATGGTTACCCACGGCATTTCATAGATAATGCTATGAAAACGCCACAAAGTATACAGCAGAAGATTGAATATCAGTCGTCTGTTTGTCTACCATACATTGGTCCGGCTTCACACAAAATCGAAAGAATCTTGAGGAATGAAGCAGGTATAAAGGTATACCATTCCAGCGAAAACAAATTGTTTCGAGCTCTTTGCACACATAAAGACAACGTAAATGAATCTCAGAAACCTGGTGTGTACCGCATTCCTTGTGAATGTGGTCTGGTTTACATTGGTGAAACTGGTCGAAATCTCTCAGTACGTCTTAAGGAACACAAGACGAATTGCGAGAAAGCCGAGCAAGATAAATCTGCTGTGGCTAAACATACTTGGACTTACGACCATCGTATAAAATGGGACGAAGCAACGATTTTGGCGATTGATAGTCATAAGTTCTCTCGCAAAATGAGAGAGTCAATTGAAATCGAGAAGCACAATACTATATATCAGGAGGGAAAGCCACTAGATAGTACGTGGCGTGCTCTCTTTAATGTGCAAAATTAATTTCTCTTGTCTTGGATGCGCGCGCGTTAATTGGAATCACTTCACTACGTTTGAAATGACGTGGTTGATTCCGTTTAATTAAATTTCAAATGACGCGAGCCAACAGATCACGACACTCTTGTATATAAAAAGAGTGTGTGAATTAAACAAGTCACATATTATTAGCACTGATGAAGATCCGGGCTTACGGATCGAAAGCTTTGCAGTAATAAATTTACGTGGTGTTTCCACAAACAAAAACAATTGTAACGGAAAAGTTCGTAATTGTGGTTACTATGGCAACAATGGCGTTTCAAAAGTTTTTTCTAGTATGAGCAATCATTAGGACAATTTGTAAAAAATTCTGTAGATCCAAAATTTTTCAAATCGAAAGAACGTGTTTATTCCTGACAACAAGTTTTTGGATCTATAGAATTTTTTAAAAATTGTCCTCATGATTGCTCACACTAGAAAAAAAATAAACATAAAATAAAAATTGGGGGTCACCGACGTTGTTTTCGAATTAAACTAATTCAAATGCAAATTAGCAGCCATTTTAAAACGTCATTGTTGCCATAGTAACCACAGTTACGGACTTTTCCGTTACAGTTTCTGATTCTCAAAATACTGTTCTATTTAAGACATCTGGTTCATTCTGCTATACAGTAATTACTATAAAGTCTTTTCCACTTTTCAAGAAACTGTATGAAGCCACCTTAAAAACGCTCATTTCTGGCTGCGGCTGTAACTGAAAATATTGGTTGCGATGCGTCCCTACTCTAACTGTTCAGTGACACATTTTTGTTGCGCATATTATGAGCACAATATACAATCAAAACTAGGAAATATTGTATTTTATCATAATTTGAAAGGCGTAGCGTTCCCCTTCCCGCAGTTCAATGTTGGACTGACAAATAATGTGATGTCTGCATGTTGCGAGACGTCAACCTTTGAAACGAGTGGGGGGAGGAAATGCATCAAGAAACGGTATAGCACATCTGAGTGCATGTGGAAATAGGACTGGCCCACTGCATAATGTCAAAGATTATTGTAGTTAAATACATTTTAAAAATATTTGACTAATAAACCGGCATCGTTTGCTAATCAATTTGAAACTGAGAGCAATCCAAAACCTATTGGTTTTACTTAGCATATACTCTAGTCTCCTACGCAGCCTGTTCGCGGGTCCGAGATTTTCTCCCCACTAAAACCTCGGACCCGCGAACAGGCTGCGTAGGAAAATTTGATACTACATATACTCGGGAGGAGGATAATATTTTTCGCGAAATTTGATTGGTTGCTCAGCTGCCGATATCTTTATCAAGGATATCTGGCCATTTAGCAAAATGGCTTCTCGTTTCGTTTCTGTTAAAGACGAGCAATTCGTTTCAGTACTGTAAATGAAGCTATCGCTTTTTGTTTTGTTATGGTAATATGGTATACGCTATACTTGCACTATTCACCACCACATATTGATTTTTTACAATGTTCATTAAGTGCATGTATTGAAGAACGAGATACTTTGTCCAGATTCAGTTGGAAGAGCAGTATCTCAATAAGTCCATGTTTTAATTTTTAACACGTTTTAAGTGTTCCAACTGACTATAATAATGATCCTTATAAGTAATAAATATCGTCCTAAGCAAGATAAGCCGTAACTGGAAGCTTAACCTAAACAAGAATGGCCCGAAGAGTGAGCACGCTTGGACTGACCTACGACTGACCAACATGCATGGTTAAAATGAAATCACGAATTCAGGCCACGCATTTGAGGTAACCAAGAAACTCAGGTCTTGGCTAAACAGATACCTGGTGTGAACGGTTTAGGATTGACAACAGTGTGTAAAATATGAGCTCTCGCTATCGCGGCTATCCTTACTTCAATCAGTAGTTTGCATGCATATAATGGTACAATTTAGAAGAAGTCCATATATATACATATATCTATAACCACCATGTCAGGCTATGCAGGTCATGGTACATATAAGTGCACACACCTCTCAGGTAAATGTGAGTCCTTATTGTAAACACATGCAGCTAATGGTAATGCAGTATAACGCAGCAGTGCAGGAAAATGTCCTGCAGCGCCAGCATCACCGCTGCCAGGAAACATTTAACAAAATATATTCGCAGGAAATTTTCTTATGTGCATCTTGCAGGAAATTTTTGTCAACTCATATACTGCACTGCCATATAATTTACGTATAGTTTACAAAAGCATTATGTTGAGACTCCGTCTTGAAGTTTATGCGGCACCATAATAGTTATAGCCACGGTTTTGGGCTATACGTACGCCTATTTTCGGCACACCTCGGCGTTCTCTGAAAAGTTTTATATTTCACTTACACAGAAAATGTTTATTTTTGGAATTGTAAATAAGAGAAATATATCAAGGAAATAAGAGAAATATATAAGAAGAAAACCTTAATTGCATGAAATTTAAAAAAAGAAATAAGAGAAATATATCTTCTAGGCCTGGCAGTAGTATTACTCAAATAACTTTATATCCCTCAATTAAAAGTTTAAAAAAACTCACTCATGTTGTTGTTCCAAAGCCTTCTGTAATTTTCGTTCACACAATACAGCATGTAATCTGTGTTTTGCAGTGTTGAAATTTGGTTGTATTTCTAAAGCTTCTCTAAAACATATCTCTGATGAGGAATATCTACCAAGGCTCTAGATGGAGAGAATATTAGTCACAGTAAATATATGTTATTGACTGAGCAAGAGGTCCTGACAGGAAGATGTCAGTCGAGTTCTTTTTTTTGTTTGTATAAGGACCAAGCCGTGAGCGAGGCAGAGCAGGGGTAAACTATTATCTTCGTGGGAGCACAACCTGGAGACAAACATTTTCTGCAGACCAACGGAGTATTTTTATGCTCAATCTGCATATGCATAAACATATAGTGTTCGAGCTGACCATGGTTTTGAATTCAAGGAATAATGTCTGTCAACCATATGTTGTTGCACCCATAGTGGGATATGGGTGTTAAGGTTTCTTTCACATTTTCAATAGCAGATCCGTATTCAAACAAATTCCCTGCAGCTGTTTAACATTTCCTGCTAGCAGTACTCGCGTGCTTGCCTTTTTTTTCCACCCCTAGAGCGAGGTACGTGTATATACGGACGAACAAAGAACGAGACTAATATCACACGGACCGAACGAGCTTAGTCAAACTATAAGTGCCGCTGCGATGGCATATCGTGTCATACCGGTACCCTGAGTTATTAATTAGCAAGGTAGAGATTTTTACCCGGATATGACATCATTTACTCAACACGATGTTTTCAAGGAAAAAATAATATTACTAATGGCTATATGTACTTGGCTGTACTTTGTGCAAAATTACCTTTTCTGAGGAGAGACCAAGCTCCAGTTTGGAATGGGAAGTCATCTTCCTAGCTGTCTCAGCGAAGACGTGTGATCGCAGGGGCGACGAAAATAAAGCCCTGTTTATACTACGCTCGATTTTTGGTACCGTACCACTTTTTTGGTTCTCAGACAATCTAAATAGGTAGTCCAAGAACCAAAAAAGTGGTACGGGTACCAATTTTATCCGTGCCGTACCCAAAATTGAGCGTAGTGTAAACGGGGCTTAAGTGGGCAAGTATTGATTTGTGCAACTGGTCTATGACACTTGGGTTGAATTTCTTGCTACTCCAGAAGCGCATGAAGAATACCAGTGGGTTATGAGAGCACGAGAGCAGGAGAAAAAAAACCTGTCTCATCGATTCTATGGAGCAAACTCTGGTAAACAGTACTTATGTGTTGTTCTTATTTATGTTTTCACGTGCGATATTAAAAACATGTTAATATACAGTTTTAGTAAGTAATCGAAAAAGTGCTAAATATTTTCTTCATCCCTGCTTACATGATACAAGCGGGTAACTCGCGTTGGCGAGTTTCCGCAGAAAGAGGCGAGACGAATATTTTACCATGTAAAGAGTTTGCCCGGAAAACTCGGCAACCCAGGATTTGAATAGCTCAATATCCCGCCTCTCCTCTCGTCCCGGCAAAGCGGGGTTATGTAAACAGTCGTTTCGTTAGCAGGGGTGACGAAAATATTTGGCACTTTCCCTACCTTATAAAACCTTACTAACACTGTACGTGTTTTATCGCACGTGAAAACATAAATATAAGCAAAGCACAAAAATATACAAACTAGGGATCCAAGGATAGTGTAAAGTTTCAAATTGAAAAAGACACCGCGAGAACTGTATAGAGTCGAGCAGGCATAGGCTAGGACAGGCACGTTACTCAAAAATGTGGATTAGAACAACGCGTTTACGAGATAAACAATTCTTTGTCACTCCCTTCGTCGTGCCTCGTGGAACTGATACAATCATAAATCAAAAACACAGAAACGTAAAAATGAGGCGAAAAAACTCATTAAAATGACGCATTTTATCCCCATATCCGTTCCGCATCCGCAGACCGCTCCGTTCCGCATCTGCATTTTAACCTAATTGTGACATGTTTCACAATATACAGTAAACAAGTCATTGACCTTTGACTTTATATTCCCAAGATCAAGTTGTTTTTCATGAGTCATTTTCAGCTTTTCGCAAGCATTCAATAATGTCACTTTAGATGTCAATATCACAGTTCTAGCAGTGTTTATAGCAGTTTTGATAAAGCTTTGATACAGATAGATTCTCGTAAGATCTGGTTGAGTTCTCGTTGCATTGAATATTGCATTGAACACGAGTTTGCACCGTTGTGCCAGACATGTGAACAAGACCCGTGACTGTACACGTTGCCGTTGGATACCAACGTTGGCGATAAGACGTTGGCTATACCTCCTCGGCTTTCTCGTTTGAATCAAGAGCTCTGACGAAGCAAAAGATTTTCTTTAGTCTTTCAAGTTATTTTGTTGGTTATTTTCTTCGATACAATTTTTCGCTCTTTGTACTGAGTGTAGCCATCTACTGTGTGGTGTAGCAGTGTAGCACCTTATACAGTCGATGTATAATGAATATACGGTCTAAACAATATATATTGGCACTTAAAATATTAATTGAATGCCGGTAAAATACAAAACATTAATTTATATATTGCGTAGAATCTCAAAGTTTTCTCAATATTCATGTCTGAAATGTTTTATATGTATTTGAAAACAATACTGTATCGCTCCTTCCTGGTCTGTACTGAATATACCGTCAAAATAATATCGGCACTCAATTGAATGCCGAGAATCTCAAGGATTTTCTCAATATTTACGTCTGAAATGTTTATACATTTGAAAAAAAGCACTGTCTAGCTCCTTCCCAGCTCTGTATAATATCTTGATTGAATGCCCATAATGGATAACATCAATTTATATAGTGCGTAGATTCTCAATATTTATATATTTGAAACTACAACACTGTGTCGCTCCTTCGTAGCATCGTCATTCGTCACGCCATCGTTGATCTACGGCTTGATAGCGCATGCGCATTTGCGCTGCTAAGGAAAAAAATCGGGTGTTCCGGGGGAAAGATCCTTTACACAACATGAGAAGCGAATGTTCTAAAATTTACAAAAATTTACAATAACGACAACGATTCTTCGAAATTTTTGTGAACTTGGCAAAAGGACAAAAGAATATTAAAATAAGACCATTGAAATTGCCTAAATACTGTAACCTTCAAAACACTGACTAAGTACAATAAATCACTACAAACATAAAGCGTATATGCACCCCCCGGAAAGTTTACTCTATGACTGACTGACTGTTTACTCTATGACTGACTCGTGTGAATTTTCGCCAGTCATCACAACAGTGTAAAGTGAAACTACACTAAAAACGTATCGGCTATGGAGTTTTCTCCATAGAATCGATCAGACAGTTTTTGCTCGTCCTGCTCTCGTGCGATCATAACACACTGGTATTCTTCATGCTCTTGTGAAGTAGCAAGAGATTCAACCGAAGTGTCGTAGCACTTGCACAAATCAATACTTGTCTACTTACTGTCGTCGCCCCTACTATCACACGAAACGTCTTCACCGAGAGAGAGTTCGGAAGATGACTGAGATGCTTTACTGACACTCGGTCTCTTGCCACGAGACCTAATTTTGCACAACTTACCAAGGTTGCATATTTATAGCTGTTTTGGGAAAAAAGTAATTTAATTTTTTCTTCCCGACCGATCCATCTTAGCGGTCCCTCTGCAGGTTATCGACCGCTCAAGAACAAATCAAAATGCTGCACTTTTTGCAGATCGAACGCCTTGCCATATACAGTAATAAAAGACAGTTAAATTATTTATCGCAATTTGACAGTCGAAGCCCCGCTAACTCGAACTTTTTCTTATTTCTCTTGGCTGTTAGAGAGAGCAGGGTTTTATATATATTGTATAATTATTTGGGTGATAAGCAGTTTAAATTAACACCATAATTATACTTACAGCAAAGATATTTCCGAGAGTAAACCAACTTATTCTTTTATCGTTCAAAAAATGAAGCGAAGCATCGACAACAACACTCGCGTCTTTTGAAAAGCCAGTATGATGTAAGATATTTGCTAAACTGACCAAAGTCATGCCTCTCGCATTACTGAAAAATAAATTAAAATTAAAGTTTCTCTAGCAAATATGGTAGCACTTACAGTAAATACATTGGCACGTTCTGATGTAGTATTCCAATACCAACCTGATACTCAGGGTTTTCACTTCCGCCACCCCCTAACCTGAGTATCAGGCTCTATTTTACAATATATTATATTAATATTTTATTTATTTATAGGCCTGATCGCAGGTTAGCTACCCACCGAAACCGGTGTGGCGGAAGTGAAAACCCTGAGTATCAGGTTGTTCCACCACATGCAACAGAAAAATCCAGCGCATTATTAGATAAAGATGAATCAGCCTTTCTCATGCTCGGTTTATACGCCATTTTTACTGCATGCTACATTTTTACTGTCTAAAGTCCGAGAGTTCACGCACCGCAAAATGCGACTTTTTATCGCTGCAGTTTTGTGTACAGTATAAGGATAAATTTACAGTTAAAAACATCGAACTGAATAGAACTTGAAAG
This sequence comes from Paramuricea clavata, assembly GCA_902702795.2. Taxonomy (NCBI): domain Eukaryota; kingdom Metazoa; phylum Cnidaria; class Anthozoa; order Malacalcyonacea; family Plexauridae; genus Paramuricea; species Paramuricea clavata. The sequence continues at coordinate 7,699 of CACRXK020008342.1, forward strand.
TTACATCCAAACGGAAATTTGAAGTCAAATCTGTTCTGGGCTGCATTCAACGTACGGAAAAAACTTAATCCATGTATTATAAATATTACTTATAAAATAACATGGCCATGTATTACGGATATAATATATTCTGCTTTCTTACTAATTTACATATCGCGTCGAAATATGGCTTCACCTTGCCGCACTCGCTGGAAGCAAAACAAAGTCTGTCGAAGTATTTAGTGTATAATACTGCACTATCCATCCTGCATTTTAGTTGAATCCGATTGTGGTATAAATTTTAATATAGAGTGGTATAAAAATACAGACTGCTACTGGCAAGAATATCTAGATCTATAATCCATCTTTTTAAATGTATATTATTATATATTGATGACGTTAATATCTCAACACGAGTTTCTATACTCAGGAAACACAAGAAACGTTGATCCCGGCTTGTATTTCACTAAATTTATGCCGGTAGGAAACGGAAGGAAAGGTGAGGACAAAAAAATTAAATTTGTGTTTAGAGGAAAAACTCTATTATGTAGCTAGCATTTTGAAGGAAAAAAAACAATTTTTACTTTTAACAAAAAATCGGAAATACTTTCGACTTTCTAGTAAACAACGTTAACAATGGACGTCGAAGCCCTGTGAATATTTTTCATGTTGTTGTACAGTATATTCTTCACATCTTTCTGTATCGTCTCTATTTACACTGACACCGACTGTTCGAGATTGCATTAGGCAACTCCACTGCATGCGTCTATATTATTCTAAGTTCGTGCTTACATATACCTGTAGGAATAGTACAACGCCCTTCTCAGACACTCAATAGCTTCAAAAGAATTGCCCTGAATCCTCCAGTATAAAGCTGCCAGATTCAGTAATATCCAAGAAGTTTCATTCTAATAAATTGAAAATAATATTTTAGTTTTAAGCCTAGATCAAACGAGGATGAGAGCGCATGAGAGTTGGCAGTCACGTGACCGGATTAGCTTTTCTTAATGCTTTCCCAACAACTCAACATTTTAAATAAAATTCTGGTTAATTTGTATTTCAGTGTTCAAAATATAAATAACATATATATTATCGTTTATTAAATGTTATCCCAATGGCCTCGTTTCTATGTTCTCCTGTTCTAACATGGCAGGCGTACATGCAGGTAATAAACGCGAATAAATTTCGCTCTATCTATCTTTACAACAATCACGGGCCTATCGCTAACACTATAGTGTGGGGGAACACGCGAGGATATAATCCGCATGAAAACGACGCCAGAAAGGGCTAAGTGCAATAAACAAGGTCTACTACCATTTCCATCTGATCGATAATCGGAAGTCAATAGAGGCGTTAAGCCTGGTTCACACTGGTCGTAATTCATCGGCGATCTATTGTATCCTTTACCGACGGACAAACCATTTTACACACCAATGACCAAAGACAATGGAAATCCCCGATTCTTACGACCAGTGTGAACCAGGCATTATAGATGACGAGTGATAGTGTCGGCAATTCTCAATGCTGTTCCATGCACGTTTATATAGAAATTTCAAAGAATGCATGATTGTCGCCATCACGCCATCCTCGTTCCCAGGGCTTCTCGGCTGCCTGCGTTGCCGTAAGCCCTGGGACAAGCCGAGGCAGAAGTGATTTGATTGGTCGTTAGAAATATAGCTAAATATGAAAAGTTTATTCATCAAGAGGATTTTGGCATCGACTATTTCGCTAACCTCAGAATGACATTTCGTTGAAACTTTTTTCTTCAAGATTGGTTTAGAAACAAATTTGGAGTAGGGTTAGGTTAAGATTAGGGCAAGGATTAGGGTTATGGTTAGAGTTGGTGTTTGGAGTAGGGTTAGTGTTAGTAAAACCGTTGCTTTGTTACGTTTTGTCACTCTGAGGACAGCGAAATAATCTCTTCCGTGGATGTTTACATTCGGCAATATGGCTGCCTTCATGGAGTGCGCATTCGAACTACGAAGAGATACAAACGTACAATGCTTGTTTTCTATGGATTAATGGAAATAATTTGCAAACAGAAGGAAACAAAATAACAAAATGGACAATTATAAAGTAGAAGTAAGCAACAATATCGAAGAACTATGAAGCTATTAATTAAAAATTTCTTCATTTTTTTAACATTTTCTTATAAAGTTGTCTTTTATTGAAACATTGTGCTCAAGTATAATTGTAAAATTTGAAGCACAATGTAAATATAAAATATTTACTTACGATAGTAACGTTTTAATGCTGTAATGCATTGCGTTTTATTATGCTTCTGGTATTTGTCACTTGGCCTATAAATGGCCAATTGGTCACTTGGCCTATAAATGGCCAATTGGAATTATAAAATATAGCACATTATGAAGGTGTACTGTACTATAAACCTATATACTATACGTACAAGGTGTATTTTACTATTTATGAATTTTCTCAGTTGTATTATCAGTGAGTAATTTTAATAGCTTTTAATGAAATACAGTGAATAAGCATATTCAAATGCACCAGTCATTTGAATCCCTGCACCTTTGGCATACAGTACCACAGGGGAATGAATGCAATGACAATCGCCTCTTATTCACTGTTTTTTCATTTCCTGGCAAAAAGGGAAGACACTTACTTTCAGTGTCCAAGTCGGGAATGAGCGAGGTCATGGGGGGGGGGGTCACTTATTGTTTTATCTGCTGTATATAAAATAATGCTGAAATAAAGCAGTCGGCTAGGAAAGGCTTTTACAGAACAGTAAAGGAATGGTTTGGGAAATTTCAAGAAAAAATTCCAGTTGAATACATGGAGATGACAGCACCGGAGAAATTTACCTTGCCATTTTGTCCCGGCTGCAGGGGACTTCACTGAATTTCACACACCAAATAAGTGAATGCCCCTGGTATGCCTGAGGTGGGGGTCTCATATTCCTGTGTCATATTGGATGAGACTGTATCTGTGAAGATCATGGATTTACGCAGTTTCCTGTCAACAATAAAATACTTATTCTGTTGACTTATTGCAAATCTTGTAAGAATTGAAATTATAAATAAACTACTATTATTGAGAAAACTGAAAATTTGTATATGTATATGCAAGCTTCTACCCAGGAGACACCCTACCACGTCTTTGTAAAAATGGATTTTAAACAACCCATTACAAAAATGACATAAAAGTCGCTTTGGAAACTGTATTCTGAAAGTAAGAGTTAATTACCGAGAAGGAGGGCTTTATGCTATATACTGTACAGTTCCGAGAACGCGAAGCGTTCGAGGGCTTTATATAGCATAAAGCCCGACATTCGAGGTAATTAACTGACTTATTTCATGATTGAAGAGGTTTTCTAACAAAGTTTTATTCTTTTTTTTTCGATTTCGACAAGTATTTTTCTAGTTTTCTCGCTTATTTCTTGACTAATTAGGGCTGTATGGTATTCAAGGGCATTATGCTATATACAGCCCGCGGTACATCAAAGAAAACCGAGTCAATCATGAAATAATTCTGGTTTAAAGCCTAGCTATATTGAACTCGAAAATTATTTTCATATTTTTAATGACACGGATATGTATAGTAATATATTGATACAGAAGGCATATATCTGAAACAGAAGGTGTGTTTTCATGTAGAAAATATATTGGAATGCAGGAAATATTGTTGTTATATTGTAGTCTGGAAACAAAAATTTCCCTCAAACATGCAGTCATGCACATAGTTTTGACTGTCAGATGTAAGCAGCATAGTCACATTCATGGTCAAAGACATATTATACATAGGCTAATTATTTCACATAATTATTATTTTTCATCATTTCCCACATGTAATCGGTAAAGAATTCAGTATTATCCGGCATGGGAATAAAGTTTTAAACGTACTATATAAAACGGTGTTCAATATTCATATTTCATATATAGACATGGTGGGTGGTCATATAGCCAAACACCTTGTGCTTTTTTGCTCAAATTTACGCACGCATGATTTTGTATACATAATATGGATTTAAATCTATAGCAATTCAAATCCATAAATCGTTGAGACATGCATAACATCTATGCTATAATTTATATTATCTTGAAATGTTAGGTGATTCATTGTTATTATTGCTGTTGCAACTCAGTAAAAGACAGTAAACAGACACACACCGCCGTTTAGTCTGTTTAGACGTGTCGCTCTTGTTCCTTACAACAAACGATAAAAGCTTCGTATGCTTCTCTTTAATTTCCAGTCCGGCTTTGTCCAGTCTTTGAAGTGACTTTACAAGCGCGTGTTGAAACAGGTCATATGTACAAGAACCCAATCATGATGACTGATGTTTCGAATCACAGCAATCACTTCGAGCACATTTCGACTCGATCATGTTTAGATCATACATGTAAATATGAGACCAAAATATGATATTTGTATTTTGACGAATATTAACGATGTATAACGAAATATAAAACCCCAACATGTATAATTCCATTAGGTAGTCTACACGTATTCCCTTGATGGCGGAAAACACATCAAATCAAAACAAAAGAAAAATCCAATATTTTCTGCTCACCAACACGTCTCCACTCGTCAGTAAAAATTAATGCATGGTCAGCATTTTTAGCTTGCAGCAAAGCACGTTTACTTCCGGAAAACACCAGAATTTGTGGTGTTCCGGTTTGGCTTGTCCCAGGGCTTATGGCAACGCAGGCAGCCGAGAAACCCTGGGAACGAGGATACCATCACACGCCTTCTATAACGGACCTTCTGTGTCGTTGAAAAGGTCGCTTTTTAAGCTGTCTTTATGGTAGATTTATGGTCTTGTTCAAGCTGTCAGACTATTCACGGCCACTTACCTTTTCTAGAGAATATTTAATTCTGTGTCCAATATTTTCTAACTGATATTCCGCAAAAATGTGTTTATTCAAATCTTTCTCAGAATAATTATTTATCTGGTCTCTCTTCACCAGTCCCTCAAGGTGCTCCATGGTAATCATGCTGAATGGCAGAACAGCGGCACAAAATGGCGGCACAGACTGGTGAGGAAGTTCACTTTTAAAGTCGATATAATCAGTGTATCTAAAAATCATCGAACAAATATAATCAAGTTTAGTATTTGATCACTGTTTTCTGTAGTGAGTCATTACCTAAATCCAGAAATATAATAAGCCCTCGTTCAAGGCTGGCAAAAGCGAAATAGGAGAGTAACAAATCTTCTTCTCAGTTTTGCTATTAAGTAGTGCTGTAATTGCCCTCAAAACCATCATTCTCCAACACGTTCTTAAAACATCAGCTACATATCGGGTCCAGAAAAGACCCTAATGTCTATATACGTGAACCGGGAAATTTAAAGAATGCAACATATCATAATGTGCCAACAAGGGCTACAATATTAATCGCCAAGACATCGGCACGAAGTACAGTTCCGGGAGTAAGCCGATGCGAGGGAATTAATTCCGCTCAGTTATTTACAGCCGTGGAAAGACAATCGTTAAGTCTAAAGTGGTGTCATGGGCAGAGTCTTAGCTAGAGGGCCGTGTTGGCCGTGTTATCATGGCCAAAAATGGAGACACGGCTAGATAAAATGAACGCGGCTTCATTATTTATATACGGCCGTGTAGGTTCAAAAAATGAGGTGTTACTGCTTACAACAGACATAATTTCTTCCTATATTTATGTCGTAAGAAAGTTTGTAAAATCTACTGTAGTTGTTGAAATTGGCAAAACTGATCCGCGATGTTTTAATGTTTTGATGGATATGGTGTTACTGTACAATGCCCAATGGTTTTAAAATACCCCCAAGAGTTGCTGAAATAACTTAATATTTTAATGTCAGTGCACAATATGAGCGTATGCTCGTCTTGTATTTGGTTCCAAAGCATAGAACAACCATGCACAGGCATTGTCTGTTGTTGGCTAGCCATAACTAGAACCGTGAATTTGGCTATTCAAGGTAATTGAAATGCATGTGCACACCTTGGCCATTTAGAAACACGCCCAAGATCTAAAATCCTAGCTAAGACCCTGGTCATGGGTGGACCTCAACCGCCTCACTGATCTCAAATATATGGCTGTTTGTCAGAAAAAGATAAGCAAGATTTCAATTTTTTAAAACATCTATGTGGAAAATCATTTCATACAATGAGAGTTCAAGTACTTTGTTTCGAAGAAATAAGAAGAATCAGTGGCGTAGCCAGCCCGACGATTCAGTCCCGCTATGCAAATGTTGCCATATTTATAAATTATTTTTATTTCTCGGGTACTGCATTATACGTAGTTGAATCTTGTACAGTGCTCACACCAGCACAAACTCCACACCGTGATTGAGTTGGATAATGTGGATGTGTGTCACTACATACACATGTTTACTTATACTAGTAACTGGACGTACATCACCGTACATGTATCAAACTCGGGTCAATATATGACTTATATCCAGCGATTTCGGTTTAAAACGGTACGTAAGACCATATGGAAAAAGACCAGAATATACTGTACTGCATGTACTGCAATTATAAAAGATTCCATGCACTTTATTCCAAAAAGAACGACTCACAATTCCTAATTTGACTTTACCAAATAAATAATGTCCATGTGTTTGTGCATAAAGCAAAACATTTATCAAATGCATACAATGCATTCTACAAAAAAATCCACCAACCTTATTCCCAGAGTATCAAATGGAATGACTGTACTAATTTTAAGATCAAAATTTTTTAAAGGTTTTCCAGCCAGTAAACAATCCTCATCTTCACTATGGTATTTCATGACTAGATCCACTTTTTCTTCATCTCGCTCCACTTCTAACACTTTCTTTTCTTTGGATAATTCCTCTTTGACACGTTTCAGACGTTTTAAATCATCTTCAGTTCTTATAAATATAATGAGGTTCTCTGGTCTTCTCAGGTGGAATTCTGAATAAATCTAACAACAAAAGTATTGTTTTAGTCAACAACAATCCTTTGACATCATACTTGATTTGAAGTGATTTGTAGATGGAAATCTCGAATGGACTTATATATAATTATACACTTATATCCCTAGAAATCCCTTCACGTTACATCGATTGAGGTGCCCAAAATCTTGATATTTACAGTGCCCATATTTAGAGTCACTTCAGTATTTACAAACGAACTTGTGGTTAGAATACCTTAGTATTTACAGATGAACTTGTGGTTAGAACACCTTAATATTTACACACGAACTTGTGGTTAGAATACCTTAGTATTTACACAATCATGAACTTGTGGTTAGAACACCTTAGTATTTACACATGAACTTGTGGTTAGAATACCTTAGTATTTACACATGAACTTGTGGTTAGAACACCTTAGTATGTACACATGAACTTGTGGTTAGAACACCTTAGTATTTACACATGAACTTGTGGTTAGAACACCTTAGTATGTACACATGAACTTGTGGTTAGAACACCTTAGTATTTACACATGAACTTGTGGTTAGAACACCTTAGTATTTACACATGAACTTGTGGTTAGAACACCTTAGTATGTACTGTACACATGAACTTGTGGTTAGAACACCTTAGTATTTACACATGAACTTGTGGTTAGAACACCTTAGTATTTACACATGAACTTGTGGTTAAAACACCTTAGTATTTACACATGAACTTGTGGTTAGAACACCTTAGTATTTACACATGAACTTGTGGTTAGAACACCTTAGTATTTACACATGAACTTGTGGTTAGAACACCTTAGTATTTACACATGAACTTGTGGTTAGAACACCTTAGTATTTACACATGAACTTGTGGTTAGAACACCTTAGTATACTTACACATGAACTTGTGGTTAGAACACCTTAGTATTTACACATGAACTTGTGGTTAGAACACCTTAGTATTTACACACGAACTTGTGGTTAGAACACCTTAGTATGTACACATGAACTTGTGGTTAGAACACCTTAGTATTTACACATGAACTTGTGGTTAGAACACCTTAGTATTTACACATGAACTTGTGGTTAGAACACCTTAGTATTTACACATGAACTTGTGGTTAGAACACCTTAGTATTTACACATGAACTTGTGGTTAGAACTCCTTAGTATTTACACATGAACTTGTGGCTTAGAACTCAATGTTCAGCAGTAGTAGTTAAGAGGAAGGGACTTGTGTATGTATGAGCGAGGGGCCACAGTGCAGCCGAGCAAGCTGCAGCAGAGGTCTGGGGCACAGTCACTACTGCGAAGTAAGTTGGAGGAAGGATTTTGAGATTTTTGGTTCAAATTAAGTTCAAAAACCTTATTTTTAGTCTTGTTTAGTTCGAAATCCTTATTTCAATCATACTACTGTCGTTTAATCTAATGAGCATTTAAATGTCGGGGTGGGGGTGCACATGAATTATTAATAAGTGCTAATGCTTGCCCTTTAATGAGTACAGTCATCTGGAGACAATGAAAGTAGCACCACTAGCCTGTATGGAATGAGACTTTTTTGTGTGCCGGACATGTGCTCCAAATACTAGTAAATGTATGGCTGTACAGCTGGTTGTGCACCCAGGGTGTATTAGGGTGCAATGCAACTCAATGGGTTAACTGGGCTGATTAACCACAAGCGCCAGGACTTTCTCCTCGACAAGTAAATGAAATAATACAGTAGGGCACATAAGAGCATACTGCAACTGAGTTGGCTAAACAGAGGTGGAAAGGGTTAAACATAATTTACCACACAAAAACCTGGCCAAACACATTTTCCATGACTGAAAGCTAAGTACTGTATGATTCTATTTTTGAACTGAAATGTGACAGGTAAACTATCTATGGCTACATGTTACTTTGTCTCATGGTCGATGCGCCCCAAGTCGTTACCGACTTTGTCAAACCTTTTCACGCTTTTGTTTTCGTTTGAAATGTCAGCTTTGGCTTTGACAAGTTTGAAGCATGCACACACTAGTGAATATAGGTTTTTAATTTTTGCGCGTTTGCCGTTTTTTTTGGCAAAGACAACTGGTGTCAGAATTAATTACAAAACCTCAAGTTTCAAACAAAAACAAATGCATGAAAAGTTTGCAATGCATATATTTGAACGTAATATATATTCTATTTGAACGTAATATATATAATATATTCCCTCGTCTTTGCGTTTGAATTCAAATATTTTGCTATTGCTAAAAAAGTTTATCGAATATCCCAGGGTTCGAATTAACGGTTCGTGATTCGTGAATCACGAATCAATTTTCATTTTTCACGAACCCAATTTCATAGACATTGATCAAAATCACGAATCAAAAGTCTCTTAAATTGATAAAAATATACAATAATAAATTCAGTTCTTTGTAAATGTGATGAAGGATAATATATTCTGAAGATATTGTTGTTAGATTGTACTTAAAAACGATTATAATTCCACCCAAAATTCTATTTCTTTGCGAGTTTGCGATGTATATTATATATTTGAAAATTGCAGTGCTTCCACTTTTTAACTTCTAATTAGAGAAAATTCCTTGAAAATTCCTTAAAATTTCCTTAAAATAAAAAAATTAATTCACGAACCATTTTTTCAGAATTATTTCGAACCCTGTATCCAATAAGTTTTTGGAGGCCAAACAACTTTGACATCTAACAACTTGGGGGCGAAACGACCGGATACCGTCTCATGTCAGACAGGCAGGTGTAGCATGTACTGTATACACTTAAATTTGTGAATGACATACAGTATGTACTTTAAGAAGTGGGAATAGATGTCCATGCTAGTATGTCTTTGTATATAACTTAAATCAGCCATTGATGCCAACTCAATTGCATATTAGCTAAAATTAGCTACCGGTACACTGTAAATTCAAGAGTTATAAATAAAGTTATGTATGAATGTATGTACTATATGTAAACTATGGTATGTGATTTGTTCAAATATTTGGTCAATTTTCAATGACAGCAAATGAAAATTATATAATTATATACATTATTCTAATCCAGTTCCAGCCACACTTTTTTATCAGTTCCAGCCAGAACCAACCAGCCGGAATCAAGTTTTAGTGCACACCTAATGAATTCATATTTTTAATCAATGTAATTCAATTGCGCCCTACTTTATTGTTGACTCTGTATATTTTTAGACAATTTTAAAGGTTAAAATGAAAGCTGCAAGCTCGACTGCAAAGGATGTAGTAATGTAGATGCATATTTTTATAGAAAACATCACACATTATTTTACACAGATGCATCCATTGTATTTTTGTGATCCCCCCTCCCCATGACATCCACTTGAACTGCACCCTGCCCTTCTCACCATATCAATCTGCACCGATAACAGCACACACACTACACTATAGTTGAAGGGATTTTATAAATGAAAATTTCTAGTGGAATTCTTTACACATGTATTAGACCTAACCAGAAATGCCCCAAATCCCCATATTTATCCATACATGGCATCACCTTAGTATTTATACATGAATTTGTGGTTAGAGCTCGACAACTATCTCAGTTGGTTAGAGCTGTGCACCAGAATTGCAGGGCCGCAGGTTCCATTCCTGCCAGAAAACAGATAGTTCAGAACTGCCCTTGGTTAGGTCTAATCAATGTATATAAAATTTCCATTCAAAATTTCCATCTACAAATTACTACAACAATTAGTTATATCAAGTGAAACACCCAAAATCTGATATTTACCCCGTACACTATAGACCCAAAATCGCAACCTAAATATCACAGCAAAAATTGCAAGGTAAACAGTAACACCGAGCTCGGGTAAGTGATATTTTGGACAACACAGACACCAAGCAGAAGTGAATCAACTGAAGCCACAACAGATGGCAAGTGATGATGACAGTTTGAAGTTTCAAATGAAGTTTCAAGTTTGTGATTTCAAAGAAGACTATCTGTGGCCATCCCTATTAAAACCATCCATAGCGGCTCGATTCACTTCCGGTTGGTGTCGGTGCTGTCAAAAACGTCGCTAGGCTAGGCTCTCGAATAATTGTGACATCTAGCGGTGCAATTAAAAGTTTCACGTTTCTGGCTTGATTCATCCTTAAATTCCTTGCTATATAACATCTCAACACGAAATTCCCCAATATTCAGACTATAGTCTCATTTCAGTCTATGTTTAAAAGGTTGTCAATTTAGTTAAATATGTCAAGCAAATACAAATACACAGTTATACACACCATAAACAAACGAGCATTGTGATGACCTATTAAACTCACCTTTGATCTAATGCGTCCTTGATCAGTGATCACCCAGTGTGTGTATGCGAGTACAACATGCAACATTGCCAACAAAATCAACCCAATACCAGGAGAATTCCGATACACTGAAGTGATAACTGCGCTCATGTTTATTTGAAATACTTCGGCAGCATAATGTCATTTGTCACAATATGTTGTTTCTTTATGTTTCGTAATGTTGTCTCTTTAGTCTTTACTTCCAATTGCCAAGAATTCCATAGATTATCAATAAAAAATTCCTCAGTTTCAGCAAAATTCCCTTGATACCTATTAAGGTTGCGGGTTCGATTTTGTCCGTTGTGGACACAGTATGTCAGCGAGTCAGTAAATACTGCATTTTCTGCGTTTTTGAAAAGTATTTTTTATAAATAACTGCTAATTTGACTGCATTTTTTAATGTTATCTCAATACTTTCAAATATTAGGTTTTAAATGCTTGAAATTCCTTAGAAATTCTTCAAAAAATCCATTCCTTAAAAAGTCAAAATTTCCTCAGTTTAAGGAAATTTTCCAAAGGAGATTTCCTTAATTAAAAGTGAGAACATGCATTCCCGTCTTAAATAACATCGCTTGAAAGTTGAAATATTTTGACAAGTTCAGAGATCGGGAAAATAGTATTCTAGTTGGTTCCGTTCTTATTTATCTCAGAGATCTCAGCGCATAGTGATTCGCGCGGGACAGTTTCCGAGAAGTTCAATGTGGTACAAGACAGCTAATGTCAATCTTGGTCATATCGCGGTTGCATAGGCGTGTGGGCCGGGTGGGCCGGGAGGGGGCAACCCCCAAAATTTTTACGGTCGGGTAGAAATCCATGCGTCATTCGGGCAAAACATAAAAATTTCGGAAAAATGATGTTAAATCCGGAACAATTTTTGTATTTGTGTGAAATTACGGTATATAAGGTGAATTTGTTTTGGTATGTCCGGAAAATTATTTGTATGTTTGCGAAAAGTACGGGACATTAGGGAAAATTTTTTGGGTATTACGGAAAATTTTTTGTATGTTTGCGAAAATTACTGGATATTAAGGAATATTTTTTGGTATGTCCCGGAAAAATTTTTTGGTGACCTCTCCCTCCCC
>CACRXK020008343.1:0-13728 GCA_902702795.2 Paramuricea clavata
TATAAACCGTGTTTCTTAAAAACGAAGCAAACTCATGAAGACATATCATATTTAAATGCACGGACTGGTGTTTTAATAAATATCAATGCGTTTATATAAACCGTGTTTCTTAAAAACGAAGCAAACTCATGAAGTCATATATCATATTTAAATGCACGGACTGGTGTTTTAATAAATATCAATGCGTTTATATAAACCGTGTTTCTTAAAAACGAAGCAAACTCATGAAGTCATATATCATATTTAAATGCACGGACTGGTGTTTTAAATATCAATGCGTAGCCTATACCGTGTTTCTTAAAAACGAAGCAAACTCATGAAGTCATATGTCATATATAAATGCACGGACTGGTGTTTTAAATATCAATGCGTAGCCTATATATTTAAATTCACGGAGTAATGTTTTAAATATCAAAATATCAATGTATTTATATAACTAAGCGTGTTTCTTAAAAACGAAGCAAACTCATGAAGACATATATATTTAAATGCATGGACTGCGGTGTTTTAAATATCAATGCGTATATATAAACCATGTTTCTTAAAAACGAAGCAAACTCATGTAGACATATAATATTTAAATGCACGGTCTGGTGTTTTAAATGTCAGTGCGTTTATATAAAGCGTCAAAAGCGTGTTTCTTAAAAACGAAGCAAACTCATGAAGTGATACCCAGGCGTTATAGTAAGCCTGCAGTACTCGTCAATTAAGATAAGATTAAGTCTTCATCTCTTCACGATTCTTTTGACACTGCAGATGACAGATTGTGAATTCTATCACCGCGGCATACCGTCGGTGAATATCCTAATAATGCGATCATGTTTCTTTTGACACTGCAGGTGACGAATCGGTATTCGTATTTACCGATGGTTAAAACATTTTTACCATTCGTTGCGTATCGTAATATTGGATATGTATGGGATTAAGCTAAGTTATTGTTTTCTTAATCCTCCACCTTCTTCTCGTCCTCCTTGATTCTTCACCTATACCCTTCCCCCTATGCGAACATGCACACTCACAATTTAAAAAAAAAAACGCTGTAAATGATGGAGCGGAAAAACAAATAAACCAATACAAAAATAGATTGTTGGATAAATAATTTCAGGTTCCCTGCAACAAAATCAAAAATTGTAAAAATGGAGGAAAGACAATCATTGATCTCAAAGATGGACCTGGCTCAGATCCTTACAGATGCAGATGTTCCAAGGGATTCCTAGGAGATCTTTGCGATATATTTGGTAAATATATAAGTAACCTGTACATTTAACAAGTTTCAAGATATGCTTCTTAATTTGGAAATGGGAATAACTGGCATATACTGCTCTGAAACTATATCCGGAATATACAAATAATTACATAGGCCATTTTGTTTCCACAATATCAATGCGAAAAATATAAATTTTAAGTTTTTTTATACGTATTGAACTTTTAATAAACGTTTTAATTAATTTCACTGTCGCTCAGTAATCATCACTGCTCCCTGAATATTTTCATTCCCAAGTTGCCGCGGTCCTAGTTTGTGATGTAATTATGTTATACAGGGGCGGATCTAGGATTTTTCGCGCGTTTCGCAGTCAAAATTTTATGACGTCATCGATGAGGTAAAACGTGATGACGTCATTTGACATGACGTCATTTGATGTCCAATTTTCGTGGGAGTATAGATGTTTTGTTTTATCAAACTACAAATGCGTGAATGACATATTTTCGTACCTGCCAATGTTCAGCATATGATATATTAATATATAGACTGTTTCGCCATACAGTGTATAACTTGGCTCATCAGCAAGGAGAAAGGAAACACTTTTAGCAAAAATATTAAACCGTGATGCAACAAGGACAGCTCCTTTAAAAAACTGAACACAAGCACAGGTTTCTTGCACCATGAAAACCAGATTGCTTGCTTTCACACCTTTTTCAAGAGCAAAAGGAGATTGGCTGGAACTTAGAGATGGGTGACGATAAAATGAACACCACCTAAAATGAGGAATCTGGTTTTAAATTGCCATAAACCCGCCTCACACCTTTCACCACAGCAAAACGAGCTAGGTTAAAAATGGGTGACAATATGAGATATTTAATGGATGTGAAATTGCCCAGTTTTTCCCATTAGCCCCTTCCCACTCCCTCTATTACCAACCTATGTCTAATCTAATCATCTTGTTATATACTATCCACTATAAAAATGTATAATATCGCAAGCGAAATAGTGCCTCTAAGCTGCCATGCTCTGCATATACATGGTACAAATAGTGTAAGAAGGGGAGGGCATTTAACCCCCAATGTAAATTATTTTCCAAGGTGAAACTTGTTTTCAGGTTACTATATTGGTTACTATAGCTTTGATTGACTGTCCTCGGACACCACAAGTCCTTCATAATGCATATGCATGCAGTCAAAACAATTGAGATACAGTATTAAATTTTAATATTTATACCATCATGCAAATAAAATTTGTACATTAATTTAATATTAAAATATTAAATAATATATGCAACACTGTATAAATATTTATTAAAAAAAATATCTAGTTATGTAAAAAATGTTTTTAAAAATTGTATTCTCATCAAGTTCCAGCAATGTTGATCTTGATGGAACACTATAAATAGCTTTTACAATGAGCTGCTGAATTTCTAATTTCAGCAACTACCCTTTCTGATATCCTTCAGGTACTTTTGTCAGCTGTTGGCCAATATATTTTGCCCATAATTCATCTGCTGAAGTTTCTTCTCTGGGCTTCTTGATTTCTTTAAGGCAGCTGGCCATCAATCCGTCTTCCAGCTCAAGCTTCTTCTTCCTCTTTGATTTAGTCGAGGGGGGTTTATCCACTTTGCACAGGCTGTTAACTTCGCTTGAACTTGCAGGGCCAGCAGGGTTGATGTCAACCAGATCTTCAGCTTCTTGGTCAAGTGCAGTATTAAGTTGACTTTCCTCGTCAATATTTACAACGCTTTACATCGTCGACTTTACTATTGTAGACTTCATTTCCTTCCCGGCCAGAGCTTCTGCTTGCGTTTCCTTTACCAAGTTCTCTGCCATAGTATGTCCTAAACCGAAACATTTTCTTCATTACATCTTCTACTGTTAGTTCCTTAAAAATTTGATAAGGATAAAGTACTTTAAAAAACATGTACTTATGATACTGCGAATATGAAGAAAAAAGACAGAATCTTATATAAATAAAAAGCAATTTAAATATAAAAATCCGACATTGTGTAAAATATTAGTTGGAGTTAAAGTCAAAAAAAGTGGGAGCGGATAAAAATTATTATGTCAGTACTGGGTACGAAACGGCAAAACAATAAAATGCGTGTAATTAGATGCAAATAATTCAAATTCTTACCCTCGAAGCCAAGTTCTTCAATCAGCTGGTGCATATATAAAAAATTCAACCTCTTCATTGTCAAAAACATAACCCTCTTTCTTCTTTTTGTTTGATTTTGTCTTCGACAGCAGAAGAAACAATTTCATTTTCTCTCATCTCGCTGTTCATGTCCGCCATTTTGAACTATTTTTTCACCAAAAATTGCAAGTCGCAGGATTTTAAAACAAGTTTTAAAATTTTTACGACTTTTTTGTGTTGCATACGACTGTCGTAAGCAAGTTGTAGGGCTATCTACACGGCACGATTCGTGTCGCAGGGATGGCGTCAGCAAGTTGCATACAACAATCGTGAGCAAAAATCGCATCGTGTAGATGGGTCTTAAATAATCTCTGTAATGACTATGTTTCTTAATCTAATTGGCCAGCCATAGACTATATTCACCTTTAACTTTTCTTTATCTCAGTGGAGCAATTAGCAAAATCCGAAAAGATTTATTTCTAGAACCTTTCACCCTACAGTGCATGTGTTAATGGCCATATTAAGCATGGAAATTGGTAATAATATGAGCGGAAATCGTTTAGTTAATTCTGATTAATGCGAAGGCGTTTTCTCATATCATTGTCCGAAAGATAAGATACTCTATTCATATTAACTATGTTAAATTATGCATGCTATGACGTAACGCAGCGGGGGGTTGCATGCAATGGGATTGTATTGAAACTGTGATTCTGAGAGAAAAGTAACTTTGTATTTCGAGTGATTAAACCTTTAAAACTAGTGATTTGTTGTGAAAACTTTCTTCAAACAAGAATTTCCAACACGTGGCACCCCTGGATGGGACAGTGAGATCACGCAAGTGATTTTTAGAGCGTAAATCAACGTAAACAAGCGATATTTAGCGATGGCCGAGGCAGATTTAAAAACCAAAATAACACAGTTGCAAATGGCAACCGAGAAAAGTGATGCAATTCTTAATGGAAACAAGAAACGAGCGATTGCCAGACACGGGGAGAGCTTGAAAGAAACAATAGCTGCGGTAAATAAATTGCGATTAACAGTCGAAGCAGAGAAAATTTCCAAAGGAACAAGTGCCGAGGAGATCGAAGAGTGGAATAAAACCGTAGAGAATACGATGGAAAAAGCCGACGGTATGGTTGAAATTTTAGAGCAATGGTTAGACGCACAAGATGCGAGAAAGGAGAAAATACAACTCGAGGTGAAAGCAGAAAGAGAGGAAATAGAACGGGGAAAACAACTACAATTTGAGCTAAAATTACACGAAGCTAAGGTGAAATTACAATCTGAAATTACACCGGAAGTAAGTGTGCATACAAGCGGAAGTAAGCAAAACATTGAAGCGAAATTGCCAAAACTTCATATAACAAAATTTAACGGTACTTATGCAGATTGGCCAAGATTTTGGAACCTGTTTTCAGAAACAATTGACAAATCGGGCATTTCTCCTATAAACAAATTCGCCTATTTACAAGAACTGTTATGTGATAAAGCAAAAAGGTCAATTGAAGCCCTACCCCATACTGCTGAAGGATACAACCGAGCAATTTCCATCCTGAAAGATCGGTTCGGAAAGGAAAGCGAAGTCGTGAAGACCTTTGTGAAAGAAATATTGAATCTACCACATATTGCTACAGCCAACACTAAGAAAATAAACGAGTTCTATGAAAAATTGGCTTACTGTGTGCAATCGCTAGAAACACTCAAACAATTAATGCTATTAGTGGAACAGTCTCCATGATATTAGATAAGCTGCCTGCAATAAGAGGTGATCTTGTACGAAGTGATTCCATATGGGAAAAGTGGGACTTTATACAGATTACTGATGCCTTACAACTCTGGACCAGAAGAAACCCAGTAATTGAAGATGCGAAACCAGATGATCCATCAAAGAAGCGAGATCGACGAGACACGATGACGAGGCATTACTACCAGACACAACAAGGTAAAACCGAACAGTCGAGTAAGAAACGCCCTTGTGTATACTGCGATGGGCATAACCATCGATCATCAGAGTGTGACTCGGTTAGAATGGCAGACCAACGCAAGGCTATTTTGGCAAAGAAAAAGTTATGCTTTAATTGCACTGGTGCGGCACACAGAGCGTCAGAATGCAGGAGCACAGGGACATGTAAGAACTGTGGCAAACGACATCATACTTCAATTTGCGATGAGACCGGTCCACCAAAGCCAGTGTTAACTGCGCATATGGAGGAAGACCAGCAAGTAATCTACCCCACTGTGTTGATTGAAATTGATGGGATCAAGACACATGCCCTTTTAGATACAGGAGCTAGTAGTTCATATGCGTCAGCAAAGTTGATTGAAATACTTCACAAGAAACCAAAGCAAGTAAAGACAAGAAGGGTGGACATGATGCTAAGTTCTACAACAACCAAAGTAGAGATATATTCAGCTAATCTTCAGTCGGTTGATGGTAAATTTAACATGGAGATCGAGTTATCTAAAGTCCACAAACCACAACTTTTGATGATAAACAACCCGAATTTCAAGGAACTTTCCGAAACATACACCCACCTTGAGGGAGTGAAAGTCAACGAGGATCCAGCAAACCGAGATCAGATTCCAATCCACGTAGTCCTCGGTGCGAGTGAATATGCGGCTGTCAAAACACGGACAGCTCAGAAAGTCGGACAGCCAGGGCAACCTGTAGCAGAAAGGACCCTACTGGGATGGACTGTTATGTCGTCTGGGAGAGAAGACAAAGATGGTCCAGTGCTATTTACTCAATCAACCTCCAACGACTACGAGCAACTCTGTGCCCTGGACGTACTCGGACTTGCAGACACTCATGAGAATGACCAACAAACTGTCTATACAGAGTTTAAAGAGCAGTTAGAGAGAGCTGATGCTGGGTGGTATCAAACTAGCTTGCCCTGGAAGGGCAACCATCCAACCTTGCCAGCAAATGAAATGGGTAGCAAGAAACGGCTGGAAAACTTAATCCGGAAGCTGAAAAAGAATGAACTATATGAAGAATACAATACAATTATTGAAGAGCAATTACAGAAGGGCATACTCGAAGCTGCACCTGAGATACCAACTGGAAATGAGTACTACATCCCCCACAAGGCGGTGGTAAAGAAAGAAGCAGAAAGCACAAAACTTCGCATTGTCTACGATGCGTCCGCAAGGGAAGATAACACCAAACCTTCGTTAAATGACTGCCTGCACCCCGGACCATCCCTACAAAATCAACTTTGGGACATTCTAGTCAAATCACGATTTAATCCTGTTCTACTCACTGATGACCTCAAGAAGGCGTTCCTACAAATAAGAATCAAGCAGGAAGAGAGGGACTCTTTGCGCTTCCATTGGAAGGAACCAGACTGTGATGGGATTAAAGTCTACCGGTTCACAAGAGCATTATTTGGACTCGCCATTCCTCCTTGCTGGAGTTCTGAACCAACATCTCGATACCTGGAAGGATCGGTATCCTGAACTTGTGAAAGAATTACGAGAAGGGCTCTATGTCGATGACTTAATGACCGGTGGTGTTACAGTGAAAGAAATGGGAGAAAAGAAGGTCATGGCAACGGAATTGTTCGAGGATGCAACATTCTCCATCCACAAATGGCACTCCAACGCAAAGGAGCTTGAAGGAGATAGTGGAACATCAGTTGAGTCTGAGGAAGTGAGCTATGCCAAACAACAGCTTGGAGGGGAAGAAGTTGGTGGAAAATTACTGGGATTACCGTGGAACAGAGAAAGAGACACATTTAGCATAAGCCTTGATGTGAACACTTGCACAACGAAGAGAGAGGTTATATCTGAGATTGCTAAAGTGTATGATCCTTTGGGTCTTGTATCACCAACTATGCTTGTTGCTAAGTTACTCTATCGGGACATTTGTGACTCTAAGATATCGTGGGATGCACAGTTACCAGAACCACTCTTGAAACGATGGAAGAGTTGGAGAAGCTCGTTGACTGAAGAATTGACAGTGCCCAGACCTCTTACACCTCATCGCGTTCCTGTCACTGGTATCGAACTGCACAGCTTTGGAGATGCAAGTTCCCAGGGAGTTTGTGCAGCGGTATACGCCGTCGTCCATCAAGCTGATGAAGTAACACAAGGACTTGTCTGTGCCAAATCTCGAATTGCCAAACGTAACCAAACCATCCCGCGTTTAGAATTAATAGCTGGTCACATGGCGGTTAACCTTGTATCAAACGTAGAAACAGTACTTAGCAATTACCACGTGGAGACCTTCTGCTGGCTTGACTCGACCGTGGCCCTTTACTGGATAAAGGGTAAAGGAGATTATCGTCAGTTCGTGGCGAACCGTGTGCGGAAAATTCAGGAGCATAGTCAAGTAAGCTGGCATCACGTACCAACAGCACAGAATCCTGCAGACGTGGGAAGTCGAGGCGGAGTTGTGGCAACTAATCAACTGTGGAGAGAAGGCCCTACATGGCTGAGAAATCGTTCTGAATGGCCTACAGACGTAACCTTAGAGGCAACCGCTGAAACAAGAGCCGAAGCCAAAGTGAAACAAGAAATCTTAGCAGTAGCATCGGTTGAGAAAGATGAGTTCGACCAGTTGCTCGACAAATTCAGCTTGGTTAAAGTCCTACGTATTGGAGCCTGGATACAGCGCTTCCTTGATAACTGCAGAACGAAGCCCAAGGAGAGAAAGAGCGGTCCGATCGATACGGAAGAAATTGAACGAGTGAAATTGTGGTGGATAAAGCGTGCTCAGCTCCAAGCACAACAAGACGTACGATTTGAAGCTGATCAACTACACTTAAACCTTCAACCCAATAACCGAGGGATCTTAGAGTGTCGCGGTCGAATAGTCGGGGAATATCCAATTTACCTACCTGACCATCATCCATTCACCACGTCTTTAGTCCACCACGCACACATTTCAACCCTCCACGGCGGCGTTGGAATGACAATGGCGAAAGTACGAGAACATCATTGGGTTCCGCGATTGCGCCAGCTGGTCAAGAAGATAAGATCGAAGTGCCATGGTTGCAAACGATTCCAGGCGAAAGCGTTCCAAACACCACCACCGGGAAAACTCCCAAGTACGAGAACACAAGGAACTGCACCTTTTCAAGTGTTAGGCGTAGATTTTGCAGGACCAATTAAGTACCAAGTCAAGGGCAAGAAAGAGAAGAAAGCTTATCTAGCACTATTTGCATGTAGCTTAACCAGAGCCGTGCATCTGGAGTTGGTAAGATCATTAGAGACGGAGGATTTCATAATGTGTTTTAAGAAATTTATTGCGTGAAGAGGGAGACCGGAACTAGTTTATTCAGACAATGGAACGACATTCAAGGCAGCGGCAAAGTGGTTACAGAAGGTGAGAAAGGATGAGCAGTTTAATAACTATCTCGCGAAGCTGGAGATCAAATGGCAATTCAATCTGAGCCGCGCTCCCTGGTGGGGGGGGGGGGCAGTTTGAGCGGCTAATCGGTTTGTTTAAGAAAGCATTCTACAAGTCAATTGGGAATGGTGCGCTCAAATGGTCGGAGCTAGAAGAAGTAGTTTTGGACATAGAGGTAGCGTTGAACAATCGTCCACTCACATACATGGAAGATGACGTCCAACAACCAGTCCTCACACCGAATTCGTTGCTCCAAGTTAATCCTTGCCACCTGCCAGAGATGGAGACGTATCAAATTGAATGCAAGGACCTGAAGAAACGGGCAAAGGTTCTGAAGAGGTGCAAACTGTCGATGTGGAAGAGATGGAGTCGGGAATATGTGAGAAGCCTCCGTGAACAACATCGGAATTTGGGACGACAGAATGACCAGTCGTATCCAAAGGTTGGTGACATAGTTGTTGTGCGAGATGAGGATCAACCACGGAACCGTTGGAGAATAGCTGTTGTAACCCGAATGATACATGTTGAAGACTGTGTGTTGAAGACCGGAAAAGGTACATTAGAACGTGCTGTTCAACAGTTATTTCCCCTCGAACTTTCCTGTGATCGTGAACCGTGTCATCCTCTTAACCCAAACGCCCCAGAATACCGCCCGAGAACCACGAGAGCAGCTGCTACGGAAGCAAGGGAGAGAATTCGACAAATTGCGAGTGAGGAAGATTAGGTGAACAATATGGAACTTTGTTATGAACAATATGGAACTTTGTTATGAACAATATGGAACCCTGTTATGAACAATGTGGAACTTTGTTATGAACAATATGGAACCCTGTTATGAACAATATGGAACTTTGTTAGGAACCTTTAATGAACTTCTAAGGACTCTTATAGGTTATAGAACGTTAAGTAACATGTATATCATTTCAAGAATATACAGGGGGGAGTGTGTACGAAAGATAAGATACTCTATTCATATTAACTATGTTAAATTATGCATGCTATGACGTAACGCAGCGGGGGGTTGCATGCAATGGGATTATATTGAAACTGTGATTCTGAGAGAAAAGTAACTTTGTATTTCGAGTGATTAAACCTTTAAAACTAGTGATTTGTTGTGAAAACTTTTTTCAAACAAGAATTTCCAACAGGCTTTAAAGTTTTTCCTCGGTTTTTGTGCTCAAGACACCCACACAACTTTTATCACCCAGGATTTAATGACTGGAATGAAAATCTAAACGTCTATATACACACCCGCGTATAACAGCGTAGTCCCTCTGCGACAGCTCTTCCTACCCCATCTTGTATAGACGGATCCTCCAGAACCCCCTGCTGCTCCTCGTTTACCCCGAAATCCTCTAGGTCCAGTTTTTCCTGGTGGTCCTAAAGGAAATACATAAAGTTATTTCATTCAGTGATCTGAATTCATATCTGATAAACTGTCTAAAATTTTTTCCGAATTGAAATGAAATAGAACTTTGATCGTATACATTTGTTTTGATATCATAAGCAAATGTCGATAATTGTGTTTGCTTCTCTTATTTTTCCCTTCACCGTAGACTGGCTAACAATAATTCGAGAATAATTACTATTTTCATGCAGTTACTAAATGTGTTTATGTCAACTTGGTTTAACTAACACCAGCCATGCACCAGTATCTTGTAGAGTTAGGTTAACAAGTAAAATTTGCTGTATACCTGGAACAAAGCTGTCACGTCCATCTCGTCCTATATGGAAACGAAGAATTGTATGTAGCGATAAACTGAAGATAAGATAAAACAAGGGGTAGCTTGGTTTTCAATTCTGCTCTTGTCAAGTCGACGCAATCGTTCAATATTAATTATTACATGCATAGAAAATAGCATGATATGCCTAATGAATGAAACGATAGACGAGATGATAAAGCTTTCATTGAAATAGAGTTCTATTGTCTCGGTAAATTATTATTTAGTAATACTTTTTGATGTTTTAAACCTGCTTTCTATTTCTCCACGGCGATATATGGCAGTCTATCTTGGTCTTTTTGAGTGATTGATGCAATATAGTCAAAATTAACAGAAACAGCGAGAACCAGTAGCACCAACAAAACGGGAGAAGACTTAAAATGGAGTTTCTTATGATGGCTTGATTGGATAGGCATGCATAAAATAGGATAAGGGATCAATGAGTTTCTTTATTTGCTTGAGTTCTACTCAATGATGCTGGACGCCGGATATCTTTTAATATATATTCACCAGTAAATAGAACGAAGACATTTGTTATTCAAATATAATATGCAAATAGTATCAAAGATATTTCTTTTTTTGAATCGACCCACAAGCTAACATTTTTGTTTTCTATTATGCTCTCCAACATTATACCTAACCATTATTATGTATACCTATCTTTTCAATTTCAGAGAATAATACTGTTATATACATCTCTAATTATCAAAATAATATATGAAATATCATGTCTGGCTACTTACCATCTCTTCCAGGCAGGCCTCGCGGTGGATAGTTTGGATCTTGGTCATCCGATTGAACAACATCATCATTAGCATTTTTTATTTCATCTCTATAGAATGAGCAATGACGAATTAGCTAAACCTGTTCATTACTGTTGTTAACAAACTTTTTTTTAAAATTATATTGAATGTCCACTGCTGCATGCATCTGCACCCTATTGACTTTGCAGATATTAAAATAAGCTTCTGCAATAATGACTTCTCAAGGACAAATTGAACTAAACAGCTTCCCAGTAGGTGGAATAATTAAATACAGTCTTGGTATATAAGCATTAAGTTTTTACAGCCGCGCAGTATAGTCGGTCCATGGGACTCGAAAACTAGGTAGCGCTATCCACCAAACAGTGCTTTCTTGATACAATTATCTGATCATAGACCTCCCAACTTTATTAATTACAAATGCTAAAGTTCATACTGGGTTATATCAAAAGACGGATAATTTTATATTGCTTGAAAAAATGACTATTCGTTGTATATAGCGTTACTCGGCTTTGTACAACCACCTCTATAGCTATAATATACTAGGCTAGTTTAATTGATAACGCTACATAATGCAACGTACAGTATAGATACATAATAGGATATGATTAGGCTGTAGTTAAAGTATTTCTTGAATAAATCATTTATGCAAACCATGTCCTGTTTAACCAGTTTAAAGAAGGTTAATATACGTATACTTAAAACAAAAAATGTTATTTATAGTTTATACAATAAATTTTAACCAGGAATAAGGGAGAATTTCTCAGAACGTCAAGTATACTAGCAGTTACATCTATATCTCCATTTTAACTTAAATCAGATAAGAATGACTATAAGGTTGGATTAGTTATTTCTTCGAAAGTCTTAAAATTTTCCAAACGTTTAGCTCACAACTTAGTTCTACGAAATGGTTTGCAAAAGGTTGTAAGTTCCAATGGAAGCTTACCTGATCTCCAGGTCACTGTTCGGCGCACCAAAGTTTGCATGGATGTGACAAAATATTATCAGAATTGCAGACACACCTTTGTGGTAAACCATCATCAGTTGTTGCTTGTTGCAGATAACACACTTGCTGTTTCCACGGAATACAACTTGAAATCAGTAATCAATCGAACCTCAAGGTTGAAGATTTCTTTCGCGCTCCCTTGCAAAATAATGTTTAGTTTCCAGTTAGTACTGCTGTCGCGTTTTTATAGTGAACAAGCAAGTTATTTAGAATGCAAATTGTCACAATTTGCATGTGTTTGTGCGTAATGTGGGCGTCCAAATTTGAAAGCTTAATTAAATTCCACATTGTGTTGTCAAAATGTAGTTCTTGGACAAAATTTAAAAGTGCAAACATTTCAGGCTGAGTCATTAGGTCATGAGATGGTTCCTCTTTGTTCTCACTTGTATTCTAAATAAAGTTTTGTTCCCCTGGCTTTGCCTTTGACAATGTTTATACATACACGGAAATTAAAACGACCTACGATAATTTTTTTTATTTATTTAACGTTGCCAAATTGAACAGGCTCACCACAACAGCATATATATGCCAATTACTGCATGTGGTCCCTTTTACCTAATCCACTCTGTCAACTTTCCCTGTGGGAGGAAACCGAAGTCACCCGGAGAAAACCCACGACTTTGCATGGGCAGAGCATTGACTAATTTACTCTTTTCACACAAGGACTGGTTCGAGTCGCATTGAGAAAGTTCTCACGGAGACTTGAACCTGCGACCTTAAGCCGATTTTCACTAGGCGGAGTTTTGCGCGCGGAGCGGAATTTTTCTGTGTCTTTTCTAATTAGTTCCACCCGAGGAATCATATAAAACAAAGAAAAATTCCGCTCCGCGCGCAAAATTCCGCCTAGTGGAAAACCGGCTTAAAGGCCGTTTTCCACTAGGCGGAATTTTCCGCGCGAAGCGGAATTTTTCTTTGTCTTTTCTAATTAGTTCCACTCTTTTCTCGAGTGGAACTGCGCGGAAAATTCCGCCTAGCGGAAAACGGCCTTTAGAGGTGAAAGGCAAGGGCGCTAACCACTTTGCCGTCGATCGGAACAGGAATAACATCGTATACTGATCGTATAATTTTACAGCAATAACATCGTAGTTATAATGTTGAATTATTTGGTTTAACTTCATGATTGTTAACTTTCAAATGTTGAAAAATACATAATATAAAATGTTGAAAATCTTTGCTTTATAATATCTGCAAAAAAAGGAACTGCAGCATTATAAAGTATTTCAAGATTGCTGGATGGTTTTTGAGTATACACGGCCCTTAAATAATAGTCAGTTGAGTTTCGTGTCAATGTAAAAGACACAAGACATTAGTGTAGATATTTCAATTACACAGATCCAATTAAATTGTTGCTTTCCGCGCACTCCTTCCGAAATCGCTTTTTATTTTCGTTAGTTTCTTTGGCGCCTCTATTTCACTGAGGTTTAATTAATCGACATAAAAACAAGTTAACATACTTGGAAGATTATAGACTTGTTAACACTCAGTCGTGACGGAGGAACTGCGGGACTTCAGTGATTAAATTTACAAGACTTAGTATGTTATTT
>CACRXK020008344.1:944-21008 GCA_902702795.2 Paramuricea clavata
GGGGCATCAAAATTTACCAATAACCTCAACAGGGGCCCTGTAAAAATATGAGCTTTTTTCAAGACATCTTCATCCCCCTCCCTCGGTGTAATAAATGTACTTTCCCTTACGCTGGGATAAAATACAATGTAATACACTATTGTTTTACTGCGCCAAGGCTAGATAAGAGAACCATTGCCAGGGACGTGCCAACTGCCAAGCGATATCTGGTTGGGGGTGAACTTACTGAAATTTGGTCCCCCTTCCTTTCATGGGCCCTCACAAAAAAATTTTCGGAAAGCAAACACTTTTTTTGCGAAAAATAAAACATAAAAAAAATTTTCCAAACATTATTTTGCGATAATGGGGGTTTAAAAATACTTTTTCAGATTTTTTTGGCCCCAATTTTTCAGAATATTCCTTAATATTTAACATGTTCCGCAATTCCAGCCCCTTCTGGGAAAGTTGGGCTCCCTTTCTTGACTTTTCTTTTAGGGGGGGGCTTGACTTTTCTTTTAGGGGGGCTTGACTTTTCTTTTAGGGGGGGTGTTACACCCCCCAGTAGTTCTGGCCCTGACCATAAGAAGATGGATGGCTCATTGGTACCAAGTTTGAAAATAAGGTTTCATTGAAACTTTGCACTGTCTTTGAGTTCTGGCAGTTTTAAGGATGAGCTAATCCTGGCGTTTTATATTGTCAATCAATGAAAATCTATGATTGGAAAGCCAATCGATCAAATCAACACCAGTACCAATGATCAATTGAATGCCGCAATTAGTCTTGTGACTGTCATCAATAATCAGTGCCAATCAATAAGGTCCACTGTTGTTCATTATTTGATTTTTCATTACAATCAAATAATTATTATTGCTGTAAATTGATATTGATTTTATCGTTATCTTGACTCGGTCTGGCCAGTGTAACAGGAAAAATATACCCCCACCCCATACCCGCCCCCAGTCATAGTAATATGGCCCAGGGGGCTAAATTTAAGCAGGCAATTAAGTTGGTTGAGATAATCTATTTGTAAATACCACGCAACCAAATAGTTTCATCAATTGCATATTAGGTCCAACCAATCTCCCGTGGTATTTTCTCTCACATTCTGGTGCCACAGGCACTGCTGAAAAGACCCTATGTACAAGGATGAGGCTCAGCTTAATCTGGCATATAAATAACAATGTTTAATTCTTAAATAAAAGTCCTTATAGTTATCATTATCATATTCATTATATCCTGATTAGGGAACATTCCCATGTTCACAACATAGAAATGTTTCTAGCAGGTTATGCATGCAGTGCTGCATGATCCCTCCTAATACAAGAGCATGCTACACAGGCTATGTCTGTGTGTGCTACTGGGCCATGGTAAAACTCCACAGCATTTATCATATATATTAATCATATGTAATCTGAAGTCTATCCTTGACCAATCAGAGTGTGGTGACATACTTTGGGTGGTTGTGGTATAGTGTCATAGTGTTCAATAATCATGATCAGGGAAAGTGCCTCTGTACTTTTCTTCCAAAAATTTTCCAAAGACTACTGGCAATTTAATATTACTATTCAGGTCCCTCTCTTTAAATGGAATTAGTGGATTCTTTATCTCAAAAGGACTCACAACAGTTTCTAACTGTGGACCAAAGAAATAAGCAACAGAAATACGATCTCTTCCACTATTTGATTTCCTGACTTGATGCATTGTGGCTTTGTATGAACCATTTGTCCATACTTCCAGCATATCTCCAAGATTGATGACAAATGTCCCTGGGATAGGTGGAGCTGGGATCCACTTACCATCTTCGCCTCTTATCTCTAGCCCTCCAACGTCATCTTGCATGAGAATGGTTAGCATACCATAATCTGTATGCTCTCCACAGCAAATCTCATGTGGTTGGTTTGTGCTAGGAAGGTAATGGTACATGCCAATAGTGGTTGAAGAATATGGAAGAAACTTTTGAGCAAAAAAGTCTTCCTTTAATCCTAAAAGGAGTAAATACAAGATTTTTTGTTTTTGAATAAGTGAATTGCCATTAAGGGAAACATACTTCACCCCACAGAAGTCTTAATTGTCATCAAATTATAGCTGATTCACTTTTAATTATAAATAAGCTTAACTGACATTCTTTTTCTACAAACACAAACGTCTGATAGGCCAATAGGCCATTATTAATAAAAGCAAATTTAGCAAAGCCTTGAATGTGTAATTAGATTCCAGAAATTGGAATCATTGTTGAAATCTGTTGTTATAAGAATGTTAGATTAATTTACTGCATGGCAGTGCATGAGGCTATAGATTATTTGAAGGCAGATTTTATCAAATAATTGGCAGATTAATTTCATGAAATATCAATCACTGTATTACAAATTAAAGTAACAAATGACAAATGAATGTTACCCCAATGTTTCAATCCTGATTGGAAAATTGCAGAATCCATGGCCATGTTGGGAAACTGAATTTTGCAACATCGCACCTGATTGCACATACAGTTTAACATACTTACCCATGCCTTGTGCTAGAGCACTCATAATTTTGAAACCCAGTTCTTTTAGTTCTTTTTGATAAGTGTCAAGAACTTCCTTGAAATTCCCAGGTTCTTCAGGCAATAAATTTTTCTGTGTAACAAGTGGAAATTTCTCTTTGCTTGGGTGTGAGTCAGGAAGTTCGCCTCCGAAGGCATACAGCCCCTCACGCCAGTCAGAGTCATCATTCACCAAGTAGGCTGTTGTTTCACTCTGAAAACTGAAGTAACCCACCATACCTGGCGTACCTTGTGATTTGATTTTTTCTTTTTCATCCACAGGCAACGCAAAGAATTTCTTCAAAGCATTAAATAAATTGTTCTGTACATGTTCACTCACGCCATGATTTTTGACATAGAAGAAACCATAATCTCTGCATGCTTCAGCGATAGATCTTGTCGTCTTCGCACATTCATTCTCAGGATTGTTAGGATCTTGTAAACATGATAAATCAATTACTGGTATTCCCACTTCGCAATTTATAACGTCGTTCGACATTTTGTACTCTTTAGAAATGATTGCATCAGAACGTACTACACTCTGAGGTGAGGTTTTCTTTAATTTCTGATAAATTAAAAATTTCAGCTAACTATCCTTGATTCCTTTCTCTTTCCTTTCTTCGGTTTCTTCTTCGTGTATAAATTTGTTATTTTGTTACATAATCTGATAAATGATAATCGGTTCAGTGTTTCCACTAACCCGAAATTTCCTTTTTTCCGAATTTTTCCAACTGTTAATTTTTCCTCAAAATTTCCTTCCAAAAATTTCCTTCCAAAATTTTTATCAAAATTGACAGATTTACCTGGTAATTAACATCAAAACTCTAATATTGAAACACATAATATTAATTTATAGCAGATAACTCTTTATTTTGCAGGTTAAAATCAGCTCATCTTCGCCCCGGGCGGACAAAAAACAATAATTGGGGCACTACCTTGCTGTGGGTCGTGGGAGAGAAAAGAGATTCCATAACTGTTTCTTGCATCTCTTCTCTGGACACATACACAAGAAAGCCCTAGGGTCTTTCCTGGCCACGCTAAGCAGAGTCTGAGAAATAATACCCTGGGTACGAGGTTGGGTTGATATTTCAATATAGGGATTCTGGGGTCCTGTCTTAGATGCTCCAGGACTGCATTTACGGCATTTTTTGCACAAAATTGTGTGAAAATTGCCTTATTCTTAGAAATTATGAGATAAAATAGAATTTCCTTCTCATTTCCCTCCTTATAACAATATTGTTAAACAATATTTCCTCCCAATTTCCTTCCAAATGCTATTTCCTTCCAAATTTCCTTCCAAAGGCCCAAATTTCCTTCTAGAAGGAAATTTCCTTCCAAGTGGAAACGCTGAATCGGTTTAATTATAGCGCATGCGCTGCATTAATTGAGGACATTTTTTAAATTTTTTCCTTAAACTGAGGAAATTTGCACTCTTTATATGCTCTTTACTAGAAATATTGATCCAGAGATATTGATCGAATGGATGTTTTTGTAAGAAAATGAATTTTTTGAAAATACCGAAATAATATTAAAAAAGTCAGTCAAATTAGTTGTTATTTATGCAAAAATACTTTTCAAAAACGCAGGAAATGCAGTCTTAGCCATTCCGAACTTGACCAACAATGCAAAATTCTTTTCGACGCTGCTCCACAAGACCATAATTCCTAAATGTAACAAAAAATTAAGAGAGCTTCAAGCTATAATCTTTTCAAGACCATTCTAGGTCATTGATTACCAAAAACAGGCATCCTGCATTCCTGCACATCTCTGCCTGCACATCAATCTCGTTAATTAAGGAAATTTTCTTGAATCTGGGGAAATTTTTATCGATAGTCTAAGGAATTCTTGGCAATGGATGTGAGAGCACTGAGCACTGTGGCACTGAGGCACAGAACAGTGCTTCCATTTTCAAGGAAATTTCCTTTTCTAAGGAAATTCTAGTGTCGAAAAGGAAAATCTATAAAGGAAGAGAAAAAATCTAAGGAAATCTAAGGATTTTTTCCGAACAACTTAAATATTCATCCAATTGCATTAGTGCAGAAGAAAGTTTCACTATTTCTTGAATTTTTGAGTGAATTACCAATTATGTTTAATTAAAAATCTGTTTTTAACTTTTTCCTCGTGTTTCCGAAAACTTCCGAAAGTTTTTGAGCGATGGGATTTGTAACTTTTGGCGCCAAACGCTGTGAATAATTATTTTTTTATATCAATATATTAATTTTTTATATTTTTTATTTTTTATATTAACTTTTTATATCAATTTTAATTTTAAAGGCCTTTAAACAGTATAATAGCCTGTGGTTGTTTAGCTAGCAATCATCTTTGTTAATTGTGCCTTTAAAATTGATTAAATCCTTTGTATTGCTACAAAACACTGCAAACCGCCTAATGAAATTTCAAGGAATTTTCAAGGAAATAATGTATACAATCTAAGGAATTTAGAGAAATTTTGATGACAAAAATGAGAAATTTTGATTTTGAAAATGGAAGCACTGGCACAGAACAAAATATCTATTCTGTGACTGAGGCACTGAATCAGGGGGGATAATAAAAAAGGACAATTTTTTCCTTTCTTTCTTTTTACGTCCATATCTTCGAATACAGATTCGTGAGCTAGGTAATGCCTGGCTACACTTTTTATTCTCATGAAGTACGATGTCTATACCCCGACGTAGTTCAAGGTATGTTTTAGCATGGGGTATGCATGGGTACGGCCGTACGGGTACCAATCATTTATACCAATACATACAAATGTTAAATAGATACCTAATAGTATTATTTCTATGATGGGTACCTTTTGTTTGCAATTCTGGTAACTTAACTAATTAATTTATAGTCCACATTGTAGTATGTCTAGACAGTAAGTCAACACCTTAACAGTACGTCCACACCTCGGCATTCGGTGAGCAGGCCGGGGGCAGGGTGTTAGCCAGGCGGTCGTCCGACCGTCCTATGGACGGCCACTTCTGAATTTGGCGGCTAAATTTAATGGATGGCCATGGACGGCCTAAGGGAATATTTTCTTTAAATAGCAACCTACAAGCTTTGTAATATTTCTTGAATACTTTGCGCCATATTTTTGTAAAACACGCCATGTTTTTATAACCATTTTGATGATTCTCGCATGAAGTATCAAGGAGAATAATGTGAAACCGCTGTTTTAAAAAACAGCAATCGCTTTATTGCTCGAGTGCCACATTACAGTTATGGTAGTGATCATACCATATGTCAGTGCTTTTATTAATTTAATGACGGAAATGTGCATCTAAAACTAAAAGTAGAATGGTTCAACCTCTTGGTCTATTAACTGTGGTTCAACGAATAAAACACCACAATTCCTCAACAATAGGAAATTGCGGCCACACCCAAAAACATGTGACCATGCCCACAAAAATATGTTGCCGCACTCACAAAATTATTTTGGACGGCCACTTTTGAAATCCTGGCTAACACCTTGGCCGAGGGAGACCGAGAGGGAAACAGCGGCTCGGAAAACTATATGTAGAGTAGTTCAGTGGAGATGGAAAAGGAACTAACTTTTAATTCGGTCTTGAGGAATCAAAATACTTGGTGATAAAAGATAACTGAAACTGCTCAGATTAGGGATACTCGATTAGCTGTCATTTTCTAGCCCTTAAGGGATTACCTAACCTACTAGCTTTATGGAATCCAGAAAGTCATGTTAGAGGAAATTGTGCTAAGTGATTGAATTGCACTAAGTTACAATATGCAGATCAGTGGGTAAGCTAAGTGAACCTCCTCAACTTATCTATATTGTATTTTAGAGATAGACCTCTACAGCAGTGATGTTTTCGCAGGGGAACGGTGTCCCCCTACCTTTTTGCGGGGAACAGTGTCCCCCCTGCCAAAATCAAACATGGGGGAATGCCATTCCCCTTGGCTGAGATTAAAGATCAGTGAAGTTCGGTGAATGTCCCTGAAACTTGATATACTTGCAGTCTAAAATTCAAGCAGACTGGCACAAAAATACTAAAGTCGGATAATTGACGTCCGCTTAGATAAGTAGTTATTGTCATAAGCACGGATAACGTCAGAAAGCAGCCCAGCAGGATATAATCAGCATAGTCTTTTGTGCAATCACGAAATTAAACATTAAAATGATCAATGGGAACACGTCTATTAGACTAAACCCCCGCTTGTTTAACCATTTGATTTGGGGGGGGGGGGGCAAGGGGGGAGGATTTGAACAACTTTACTTGCCTGACGGGGAGGATGTGATGTCACAAGATCACCCCGGGGTGTGGACATTTGATCTTTCACAGCAGCCCTTGGCCGGACAATTTTGAATATTTTTTATTCACACGTAAATGCATGGGAACGAGTCCATGTCACTGGCCTATACAACTTTGTACCCAGGTCTTCTGCACTTAGATTGTTACAACAGGCAATTTAATAGTCGATCAGCTTTGTTGAAGTACAATACTTTGGGTTGATCAGTTTGACTGTTCAGCAGTATAACAGCCCCCAGATGGGGAAATATTACGGTACCATTTTTTGACCCAATATTGATTTCCTCAGGTAGGGAATATTACCATTTTTTGATCAATGGTGGTGACCCTGGGGTGTGGATTTTGACAAATGTTTTCAAGAAAATGTCAAATCCCCCCTTGCCCCCCCCCCCCAGGCATAACATTGGTAGGTGCATTATACAATCTACAAAGTCATGTTCCAGTCAGTAAACAATCACACTCTTGTACATGATTGAATGTACACTACGATGCACGCTACCAGGCATGCAACTATGTGTAGTTATACTGTAATAGCAAACAAATGGTTCATAAAATTTGGCACTCATGTCCTCAACATATGCTGTGCACATACATACTCAGTGCAACTTCTATAATCTAGCTATAAATAGAAGTGGGTACAGGGCTGCGGAATATTATTAACCAAGGAGAAAGAAGTGTCAAAGGAAGTGCACCAATTATTAAATGTTTATCCAATTGTATTACATCTTTTGACTGTGACCACCATTAACAAAAGAATCACCCAGGGTTCGTAGCGGTCTTTGAAATCCTTGAAAGTCTTTGAATTTGAATGCATGTCTTTAACGTCTTTGAAAAGTCTTTGAATTGTGTGAAAAAGCGAAGAAAGTCTTTGAAAGTCTTTAAAATTAATTATTTAGTGAGTATTTGATTATACGATTTTCTATAGCTAATAAAATAGATTGATTGAGCAAGGTTTTCGCAAATATCGACGAAAAGGTACATTTTAAGTAAGATGTGATGTGGCAGGACTAATCACTGGGCAAAAATGGTGCTTATGCTCACAAGTTTTCGACAGCTGATTACTCTCAAAGGTCTTTGAAAAGTCTTTGAAAATAGGCAGAAAAAATCTTTGAAAGTCTTTGAATATTTTTGGTCTTGGAGACTACGAACCCTGTCACCATTAGCTGCATGATCAATGAATTTGTTCTGTATTGCCTTATAAGAAAGTTTTAGTGAGCAATGAGTTAAATGAGTTTTGTTGTACTTGTTCATATTTTAGCGTTCATAAAGAGAGGGTAGAAAGAAAGTGTATATTAGTTATAAAATATCAATGTTCAAAATTAATGGGAAAATTGTTTCAACTTTTAGATCTCCTTTCTTAAACAAACTTTCTGATTTTGCAAATGTTTTTAAAGCATTCATGGGATGTGGCTACCTAGTAATGCCTTTTGCCTTCAAACAGAGTGGATTAATTGTAAGTATATTCCCTGTCTACTGAAGTAACTAAACCAATATAGATGTGGAGAGGGGAAATTGCAAGGGCAAACTGCAAAGGAGAGGATGGTGTTAGCCAGATTAGAAAAATTCTGCAATTTAATGAAATTGGAAAATTATGTTAGCCCGCGACATTCAGACTCGGCCGAGTTAAGAAATATCGCCTCTTAGACTTAGGAGACATTTCTTCTCTTAAATGATATTCTCGTGGCCTAGCACAAGGTGCTGATTGGCTCGAGCTAAGCTGAAACCTTTGAAGGCAAACATATTTTAGGATATTTTGCATATGGCATCATTAGACATTACAACACTGCCGAATTTTTTACTGAACACCCTTGAGAGCTAACATCCTGGAGAGCCGACAGCCCTTTGTTACTTTGGTTACGGTGTATATGGACGTTCTTTAGTCTCGTGCCGGGAAATAATATTTCTGGAAATTAAATTTTTCCCAACAAAATAAGAATTAATAATGAAGCACCAAGCAGGTGTTTAAATGCGAAAGTTTGATGTTTTGGGGTCCATTGAAGTCCATTCGTTCTGTCCTTCCTGTCTCATGTCAAAAGTGAAAGGATCTTGATTGGAAGTAGGATTATCCTATTTTTTTACATGATTATATTTCCTTTGACTTAGTCAAGTGGTGACAAGAATAGGATGAATGTGTGATTATCTTCATTTATAGTCGTGCATGCACATAATTGATGACTGTGTACAAACCAGCCAGGCCCTTGTTGAAGCAGAAAAGACGAACGGAGAATGAGGGCCTGCAAGAAAACCCGGCATTCCTGACTAAACACCGTTCATTTTTGAATATAGAATGTGATTGGTCAATGCCATGTGTTAATTGACATATTTACACCCAAGCGACACTTACATTTACTATTATTATATTACATTACATTTCGTCGTCTTGAATGACGTGTTACTTTTCTTTCGGGCCCCTCATTCTCCGTTCGTCTTTTCCATAGATATAGGAGATATAGATTGCTAACGCATACCTAGCGCAGGCGGGGCCTACATGATAAATCCAAGATGGCGGTACAAGAGGGCAAAAAGACTATAGATTCTATTACGAAAATCAAGATTTTTGCATTTTTTGCCGTCGCATTGTTTTGAAACTTATTCGGTCAAATTTTATGGTAAAGAGAAACGTACCGCGAAGATTTTGAGCATATATATGATTGAATTGGATGAAAACTCGCAAAATTATCCAGCGATAAAAGTTCGTGTGAAAGTGGTCAGTTGGAGCGTTTTATTGCCAGAAATACTGTGCTATGTTAACATCTAGTCTTGTGAATGGTGTTTTATACTTGCATCTTTCATCATCATCTGCTCTGTCCTCATAATTATGAAAAATGAACTGTTATGTACCGCCCCCCCCCCCCCCTCCTTGCTTGTTAGAGAAGTAAACTGATGAGTGCACTGGATAAGGGTCTATCATCTATGGTCTGTTATAATTTGCTTTCTATGCAAATAGTGAGCAAAAATTAAAGCAAAACTGTACAAGTTACATATATAGTACATATCAGTACTATACACGAACTTTTATCGCAGGATAATTTTGCGAGTTTTCATCCAATTCAATCATAAATATGCTCCAAATCTTCGCGGTAAGTTTCTCTTTACCATAAAATTTGACCGAATAAGTTTCAAAACAATGCGACGGCAAAAAATGCAAAAGCTTGATTTTCGTAATAGAATCTATAGTCTTTTTGCCCTCTTGTACCGCCATCTTGGATTTATCATGTAGGCCCCGCCTGCGCTAGGTATGCGTTAGCAATCTAGATCTCCTATATCTATGGTCTTTTCCGCTTCAACGAGGGCCTGCCATATGCAGGTTATTTTTTATCAATGACGTCATTCGTGCGTGGCTCGCCATAAGATCTGCATGGTTAAGTATACCATACTGACTACCGATGCAAAGCAGAATAAATTACACTGTATCACTTTTCTTATTTCAGCTTGGTATTATAGGACTGGTAGTTATTGCGTACATCACAGATCACTGTTGTGTCCTGATCGTGAAATGTAAGCAAGCTGCCATTGATCAAATCATAAACTCAACCTGTCCATATGATGACGAAAGTCAAGAATCTAGGATACTCAAAAAGCGAAAACTAAAACAAAGACGAAATCTTGAACTGGCAATGACCTATGGTGACCTGGGCCAGATAGCGTTAGGCCAGTGGGGTTGTCGTATTATAAATACAGCTCTTATTATAACTCAATTCAGTTTTTGTGTTGATATTTTTATTTTCATGGGAAATACAATTTCCAGGATGTTTCCAGTTTCAAATGTTAATCAAACTCACACTGCAGAGAATTCAAGTGTATTGCTGACATCATCAAGGATGAACCACGAAGGCGCACCAAATGCTATATTTCTCATCTTAATTCCATTCCCAATAGTTTTATTACAAACTTATGTCCGCAATATCAGAAGTCTTGGACCACTAAGTGCGATTGCAAATGCCTGTATAATTCTCGGATTCTTTTCAATTTTTGGATTTATTTTCAAAGGTAAGTATATTATTATCCATATCGCTACATATATTTAAATAATCCATGAAAAAAATTCAATCGAAGAATGTTTAATCAATATCTGTAAATCGGATACAGATTTCGTCATGATTTACATAAACGTTAGCATCGATTTTCTCGGCCAAAACAAATCATTAAAACGGATAAAATGAACAAACGTTCAAGTCTTCGAAAATGGTTTTCGTATAGGAAACCGAAACGTCAGACAAAACTTATTTAATTTTATAATAATCTAGAAGAACAATAAAACAAACAAAAAACAAATCATATTGCCAAAATAGATGGTAATAGGCCCTTTCAAGGTTAAGAACGCCATCTTGAATCTATTGTTTTCACCATTGTGTTTGCACCCCCTGCAAATTTACCTATAGGGAATTCCATTGTGTTTGCACGCTTTGGCGTCGTTAACCTTGAAAGGGCCTATTATTTATTAATTTGACTATTTATATGCATTTGTATTTTGAGTAATATAACGCATTCGATCTGTATCTGATTTTCTACCGCTTGCCTTGTAAATCAGAAGAGATCGGCTGCTCGTGTTTTACTTTAGTGATATTACATACAGTAACATTTCATTAACAAACGTGATTCCAGAAAAGTGGCTTGGCCAAAAACTATTCAAACGATACTCAACTACACTTGTTTTACCAAGTGCTTTTGAACAATAAATTCAATTTTGAGTGCCGCTTTTTTATCATTTAAAAAGATGATTTTCTTTTGATTTACCTATGAAAATAGTTTACGAATGAGCAAAGCCAAAGAGTGAACAATTTAGGACAGCGTGCCCATGAATTTAAAAGCAATAATTTTTGTCCACAAATGTTTCCGTCTTTATCAAAGTGAACGTGCTGCCTTCTATACAGTGAATTATTGTTTCGATAAAACACCTCAAAAATAATATAGCGTTTCAGTTTGTGATCTTTTACTGTTGGACTTGTTCGGTTCCAATGTTGGTATTGCAATGAAGCATGCACTCAGACGTTTCGATCAAAGGCCCTTCGTCTGGTAGTTACTGCCGCATATTTATGCTACTTTTATGATACTCCCCAGAAGGCTTATTTATGTCGGCATGTTTTGAGCAATTGAAGGTCAAACAAAGATGGTGAAAAGTAAGATTCAGGTCAACTTGGTACATTGTGTTTCTAAGATCCAAGCCATACACGTACGTGGTACACGATGTAAGGTGGGCATAATGAGAAGGTGGACCAGTGGTCTTATTACAGATGGGGTCTTGTTACAGTACGGAGGCGCCTTTAGATGGGCATATATTTTTAAAAGTGTGCGGGGGCTTAGTACTAAGCCTTAGTAGAGGATTTACGGTAGTTGCGTCGTCCAACGAAATTTTGTTAGCGCCCAGTGGTTCCATATTTTCTGTCAAACACAAGATGATAGAAGATGGTAAAAGTAGTATTCAGGTCAACGGTAAAACTTTTACCATCTTACATCTCTTTGTTATACACAGGTTTGTGAGAGAAGTACACAGTTCAAAAACGTCACATGCATAAACTGAAAATTGTGCAAAATTTGTGACAAACCAGAGGACTCCAAACTA
This sequence comes from Paramuricea clavata, assembly GCA_902702795.2. Lineage (NCBI taxonomy): Eukaryota > Metazoa > Cnidaria > Anthozoa > Malacalcyonacea > Plexauridae > Paramuricea > Paramuricea clavata. Next base: position 13,258 of record CACRXK020008344.1, read on the forward strand.
CCGATAACGTAAAGTCGTCACAAATTATGCGGAATTTTCAGTTTAGTGGACATTTTAGAACTGTCCACTGTTTTTATATACACTCTGTATTGATATAGAGATAATTAATTATACAGAAGTTTGGTTCTGGCGCAATGGGCTGCTAATCGAATATTTATTTTCTTTAAAGATATAGATTTTGGCAATATCCATAAAATTCGCTTCTGGAATTTTTCTACTTTTCCAATATTCTTTGGGCAACTGGTTGGAGCTTATGAAGGAATTGGAACAGTTGAGTGCCTGTTTTGTTGTAGTAAATGAAACCTTCCCCCATCTGGGTGGGGGATTTAATATGGTCCAATCCTTTGCATACAAGTAGTTCCAAAAGTAAGTAGCAATAATTTGAAGGCTGCTGTGGAACTGTGTGCCATAGTGCTGTGCAAACCCCGGTTGTTCAGCTCCGGCAGAACTCCGGCGCATGGCACTACTGTGTGGTAAAATGTTTAAGCATTACAGCTTCTAACACTCATGGTATATATATGGTTCAGGATAGTGTTGTGAACTGCATGGCGATTAGTGACCGATGCATTAGGCGATTTATTTGCATGTTGAACATGAGTGAGTAGATGTAAGTCATTTTAAGCTTAATGACCATTATTGGACAGTTAATTATTAACTCAATCGTGTTCTTTAACAATAGGGAAAAATGCTCATAGAAGTCAAATCATTTGTTATGAAGCTATTTAAAACCACCGATAAAACGCCACCAGTGTTTAGTAATAAAATGTATAATCGAGGCGAGATTTTTAGCATTTATAGATTGTTTAGGCTACTTGTACTCTTGTCTTATTTAGATCCTTCCAATCGAAGCAAGCATGAACGAAAATCGTGGTAACTACAGAAAATATCTTCATGGAGTAATATTTCTAATGTCAGTCATATTTGGTAGTTCTGGTATCTTTGGTTATATTCACTTTACCGACAATGTTGATCAGTTAGTCAGTGATAACCTACCATATGGACCATTATCTGTAGCACTTCAGGTTACTCTATGTATTGCTGTTCTCTTTACCTACCCTCTACAAATGTACCCAATTGTAGAAATTGCGGAAAACTTTTTATTTAAAGAGACAAAAAAAAGAAGTACTCTCATCACAAGTTTTAACCAAGAGGATGAAGATCTTCAGCATGATAAGGCGAATGTACAATATAGGGGTTTAGTACCAGGGGATGAAAGTTCCGAAGAGGAATCACTGGAGGAACCAGATTGTGGTGACGGAGAAAGTTCTGCGCATGTCAGTAGTAGCAACGAGGGTTCTGCATTGCAGAAGAGTGATAGTGCAGTCGTCCAGAGGCCTGGACACTTGTGTAAATGTGACATGGTAATTAATATTCATTACTTATTAAACAAGCTTATACTGTAGAGGAGAAGGGGGAAATACACAAGGGCACCCGGTGAAGCTTAATCGTGTGAATATCTACAGTAGCCTATAAGACTATGAAGACCTATGTGACCCATTCTGTGAACTAACTTAGTGACTATTATATATGAATGGTATAGTGAACTAACTTAGTGACTATTATATATAAATGTGTAAAGCTTGATCCCATTTTCCCATTTCTTCTCTACTTCATGGCAGTGGTGGATCCAGCAAAGTTTTTTTTTGGGGGTGCTAACCAATGGCGAAACGAGCTCTGAAGGCGCGAGATTTCTAGGGTGGTCCGGGGGCATACTCCCCTGGAAAATTTTAAAAATTTGGGTCTCTGAAATGGCATTTCCAGCATTCTGAGAAAACATACTGAAAATTTTTAGATTCTCAAAACATTTAAAAATTCAGAATATTTAATATTGGCTATTCTGCTATTGTCAACTGGTGATACGCAACTGAATTCCTTAACATAAGTTGGTTAGAATTAGGATAAACGTCATTTTTGCACCCCCCCCCCCCCATGCACCCCTGTTGACCAGAGCCTCGGGGGGGGGGGTATCACTGGCGCGTATCACTGGATTATAGTCGTGGCAATGGAAGTATTCCCAGAATATTCTACCACCAATTCATTTGCCAAGTTATTTGAAATTTGATAACTTAATTCCTGTATAATTGATAAACTTCCTGTTGAATGTACCAATCACCTTTGGTTTGAGTTCAATTGATCAGTCATAAAGGAAATGACCAGAAATAATCAAATACACTAAGTTGCAGATAAATGATCAAATGTCTCAAATGAATTGGTTCCTGTGAACAAATGGATATTTTAGGAGCACTTCCATTGCCAAGACTGTAGTCGGGAGTAGCCGTGGCTGGCTTTATATACCTTTGTTTAATACACTACAAAACTACTTGATAATTTAAATAATGACATATAGGAAGTTAGTTATTTGAACTAATAATTTGGATGAATCGTATCACTTTTTCACGACCAACAAGTACTTGTCAGGCTAACAATTATATCAGTATACTTCTTACTTTGATTTCTTGAAACAATACATACATTTATCCAGTGTGGTGAGTGAGCTTCTCTATGTTTGTAGGGCTGCTTGTATAAAAAAGTAGTTCAAGTTAACCACAGTTAGTGCAAAAATTAACCAATCAAAAATTAACCATTCACATAATTCGTGGTTCGCATATGCACCTTGTAATAATAAACTAACAACTAAATTGAAATATTGTTTTTCCATTTCAGGGTTGGTCCACATGGAAGAGAAACATCCTACGTTCTATTCTGGTTTCTTTTTCGTTTGGTGTAGCGTACGTAGGTCGTAACTATTACGCTTATATCACTGCTTTATCTGGTTCAATAGGCAGTTCTTTATTGGCTTTTATTTTACCTTGTGTATTTCACTTGATGATTAAACGTAATACGTTACCTAGTTATATTGTAGTCAAGGATATTTTCCTCATTTTATTTGGTATAATTGCTGGAATTGTAGGTTTTGTCACGACTCTTACAAAAATGATAAAGTAGTTAATGTATATATAGATAATATTTTAGTTGGTTTGCACTTAAGTCTACATATTCTGTATATTTTAATAATAAGATACGTAATAATTGTAGTTATGGTAGAAATTAATGTAATTTTGTTGGTAAAAATGTAATATAAATGTTTTGTAATTATGGTAGAAATTAATGTAATTTTGTTGGTAGAAATGTAACATAAATGTTTTAAAATAATAGTTAACATAATTAATATTTCAGACAAATACACATGCGCAATTCATATCATATAACATTACCACAACGTCACGTATAGTTAATAGTGTTGTGAATATCTTCTTAAATATGATAAGGTGTAATTACAGTGAGTGCCGACCCACTGTCAATTTTGCTCCAAACCACTCTTCTTAGGAGAAGTTGTCTCTCTCTACATCCACGTATTGAACCGTATTGAACACATAGAGGTCGTATTCTTTAATATAGCTGCATAGTAATGCACCGTACAATTCCGAAGCAAGTCATACGTTAAGTAGTGGGATATTGTAGTTGAGTGAATGATCAACAACGACAATTTGTATCAGATAGTCTAAAGTTTTAATGCTGCCTCAGTTCGCTATAAGAGGACGATCTTCTTCAACAAAAATATAAGTCTTCAGGGATGAGAAAAAAAGTTGCAACACCCTGTGCTAAAATGAAAACTAAACGCGTAAGAAGTGAAAGAACACAACACGCAAGGAGAATGGTGAAAATAAATGGAACAAGAGCAAGCAAAACCACTTAAATCCATTCGAGTATCTTTATGTGCGTTAAGTTTGGACCAACAGGAGTCACTCCTGGTGACCATAACACCGCTTTGCACAGGTTTATATTTGAAATGACAACCAATGCAAGAAGCGAAATGGTTTCTATATAATTTGCTTTGTTTTCTTTTCTTTAAACGGAAAAACAAGAACATGATGAAAACAAATGATGATCAACAAAAACATTCCAAGCAGTGATCGACAACAAGAGCGTGGATAGAAAGTAGAATGAGACGTCTTCCAACAAGCACACTTTCCCAATACAAAGTACCCTTAATTTAATCTCATCTGTGGGTGATCGATATTTGTAATCACCACAACTTTCTGGGGTGGAGAAAAGCGAGCTTTATTCTGATCAGCTGAATAGGTTTCTGACTTTCAAAAATAAGATGGATGTCCCGGATCACTATCCCAGTCACGAAATTGTTGAAAGCCTTGTTCAAACAACACCACAAGTGCCTCCTATTACTATATCTGCTGAGATACCACCACAAGTGCCTCGTACTCCTGTATTTGCCGAGATACCATCACAAGTGCCTGTTACTCCTAAACCTAATTTCCTTACACCATCACCAACCGAACTTTCCGAAGGTGGACGACCAAGGCTCAGCGCAACTTTTTTCACAATTGGGTAGACTCCGCTGATTGTAAAGAAAGTGACTTGGCTATGATGAAACCGAACTACAAGATCATTATCTTAGTGCCATCAGTCCAATCATGTTTCATGCCAAGACATCTCAGACACATGATAAACCAATTAAATTACGGTATTGAATACCTTGGGCTTGGAAAGGTCATTTGGTACCAGCAAAAAGTAAATACGCAGATATCAAGAGTTCCGCAGACCGTAATATTGGCGTACCTCTGGTACGTAAGTACGCGAATATCCCACCCTGTCACTTCAAATTCATTCATAAGGATATTTCAATTTGTTATATAATTTTTAGAAAGGGAGAAACCATGGTAATCTTAACTACAAGATCATTATCTTTTGCCTTCTTCTTCCTTCATAGATTGTTGTCTTGATAGTAAAAATAGACCCAGTAGTTCATCAGCAGCCAATCCCGGCGTAATATTTCCTTTTATAACTTGTTCCTCATAATATGCAACATTTCCTGTCACGGCCGGATTTTTCCTAAATAATTCAAGTACTTCATATTTGATATAATTCCACATCCACAGTGCATGTTGTTCTTCTCGCCTCATTGTAAGTTCTCCTGATTCAGTCATAGTTTTAAAAAACTCCTCTATTTCATTCCACGTCTCGAGAATACCTTCTCGTTTCGTTGACGATGCCGTGAGAATCTACATAATCATAAAATATGAACAAATAATATATCATATACACGAGAGGAAATAAGTCGAGAAGTCCTGGGAACGAGGATGTCAAACCCGGACGTCAGCCAGGGTGTCAGACCTGGCCGTCCAAAAAATATTGTGGGTCTGGCCACTTATTTCGTGGCATGCTTAACAGACATGGCGCTAACATCAACGTGTATATATTTCCGCACAAAAGTATCGTAACGTATTGAGGTATTCACGCAATATCACAAAGTTTGTACGTTGCTATTTGAAACATTATTTGCTAAGGCCGTTCGTGATCGTCTATTGTTAATTAATTTTCGAAAGTGACAGTCCATAGGATGGTTGGACGGCCGTCTGCCTAAATACCTGATGCAGGGAATAAACTTATCACCGATTGGTGTGCATTCCTGTTGTACTGATTTTCACCCCGTGCTTCCCAGAGCCTCGCGAACCTGCACAAAGGCTCGCGGGCTTGAGGCCTAGGTCCACTACCTAGGCCGCACAGTTATGACGATGGTCATCTTTTAATTGATGAACGACCTCCAAAGGGTATATTTGAGGCTTTAATACCACCTGATTTCGCCTAGTTTGTTCGCTAAGTTAGTTTAGGCGCAATTATTTCTGTAAAGTAAGTTACTACCACTGTAACTTGCGGGTAAGAATTCACGTTTTGCCAACCGGGCTCGTTCCCAGGGTCTTTCTCGTTTCCTGGGAACAAGGTTGAAGTTTTGCTGGATTTAAAGACTAAAACAATCAGCTGTCGACATTGCGCCGGGGAAATAACTATAAACAGAGTTTTGCCAATAATCACCGATCATACGTACCTTAGGCTTCCATAATGATGACTTCTTACTCCGTAAAAATTTACTCGCACTTATATATTCCGTCTTTGTCTTTCTCGCCGCTGCCTTCAAGTCCCCATCGTTTTTAGTAACGATAATAAGATCAGCAACTTCCATAATTCCACGTTTAATTCCTTGCAGTTCATCTCCTGATGCAGGACTTACTAACAAAACAAACATATCCACCATTTCTGAGACAGCCAGTTCTGCTTGACCTACACCAACTGTTTCAACTAAGATTGTATCATAACCAGCTGCTTCACAGAGAACTATAGCATCATTCGTACATCGAGTTACACCACCTATACGGAGAAAATGCGGGGCGGTAAGATTTTGCAATTCAAACCAGGGTTTAGATTGGACTACGGATAAAAGCTGGGCCTGAGAAATTCGACACTTGCGCAGTTTTGTCACATTTTGCAGTAACCACTGATTAAATTTACGGATGCGGCCAACTTAAGACCATTTTCCATTGCGGTCGCTTTGCCCGCGCGGGTGAAGCGACCAATTTTAATCACGTCAATCTCGTTCCCCGAGCCTGTGATCCTCGGGAAGGAACGCGAGGCTCTGGGATAATCCGTTTTAGGGAGGAATCTGATTGGCTGTTGTTATGGAATGCGCAGTTCGGTCTTAGCCAGGATTCCTGGCTTCCGGCAACGGATTATCCCAGAGCCTCACGTTCCTTCCCGAGGATCGCAGGCTCGGAGAACGAGATTGTAATCACGTGAAAAATCAGTCGCACGGGCACGCCAAGAAAGTTGAATGTAGTTCAATTTTAATGGCGTGTCCGCAAGGAGTCAGGCGGACAAAAAACGCACAGGTTAGACAACTACAGAGAAAGTTGAGTACTGCAAAGCGACTTGCAATGGAAATCGGCCTTTAAAGGGCCGATTTCCATTGCCAAAAATAGGCCGATTTCCATTGCAAAAAATAGGCGTACGGACATACAACTGTACGCCGAAATTAGCTTGGCGTATGGCGTATACGCCATGAATTACAGACAAGTACGATTGTGTACACTTCTCACAGAGGAGCTGAACCGTTACCTCTTTCTGTTTGCCTTAAAATCCTTCAGACAATGAAGAAACATTCGCCTCTAACCCTGATCCTGAAATATCCATATAATGTACGAGTCAAATCCAACCGCGATCAGGCCCCCCCCCGGGCGACCCCCGGGGAATTTGACTTTTGAAAAAATAATTAGTCAAATGCCCGCCCGAACAGGCAGAAACCACAGTCAAATGCCCTGCTATAGGGTCGTCCTGGTTCTGGAATTTTGGCTAAAATTAAGTTGAACAAGTATTTCAAGATTAAAAAGAACGAAAAATAGGCCAGACAGTCCTTTTTGTTCAACCGGGCATATTGTATCATATATCTATGATTGATATTTGTGATTCAGAAGCAATTTTTAAACTATCGAAAAGACGTAAAATAGAAAACTCCTGAAGCGCTAGAATGTACACATATTTTTAGGGAAAACCGCTGAGCAAGTTGTTGTCAGGTGGTCAAATGCCCGACCAGGCCGTCAAATTCCCGCCTATACGGGGGTAATGTTAAGTCAAATGCCCTGGGGTTGCCCGGGGGGGGGGCCTGATCGCGGTTGGATTTGACTCGTACATAATTATAACAATCAAACATGAAACATTGATCTAGAAACATCGAGTTCACTGCTCAAATCCCGAACCGCCATCTTTGTCCACGTCTTTAAATCCAGCATTTCAAACGCATTTTTTATACGGGAATTTTATACGAAAACTAGTGTACAAAATCGTACATCAACTTAGTACAGAACGTACGGCATGTTTCTTTGTCTTAACCGTTGATGTATTCCTTTCCCTAGTCTAGCCGCCTAGCTGTGAAAAATTTCAACCCCCCCCCCCCCCCATAA
>CACRXK020008345.1:0-21005 GCA_902702795.2 Paramuricea clavata
GTTTACAGGATTGATTATATAATTTTGAAAAATATAAAACAATTGAAATCATATAAAAGTTGTATATTAATTATATTATTGTTTTTGCGACGATCCATACACGTGCGAAGCCCACCTCGTTCAAAACAAAAAACAAACAATGCCTCACTATATGAGAAATATGGTATCATCAGTTCGTTCATCGTTTGGCAACAGGTGCTGCGGACCTGCGGTAGAATAATTTGATGTTATAATCGCATTATTATATTTTCTAATCTGCAATTATAAATTTGTCGCAGTGACAGTGTTGCAGCAAAGAAACCGACACATCACACTGGAGATTGTAAAACTGCCTATGCGCTCCGCCTATATTGGAATTATAATTTGCGCCAAATAAACTTTGCTTCTCCCGCCAAATGAACTTTGCTTTTCATTTCATTTCCATTGCAAGTTGAAACCAAAAGTGAAATTTCGATTTCTTGTTCTGTGTCCGAATAAAATTTCACTAACGATGATTGGCAATTTGAATTATGTCATGAAGCGGACGCTTAACCCCCCTTAGTTGTCTGCCCTCCTAAGGAGTATAGTTGGCTGCCGCCATTTGCGCTACACACTATCATTTTAATTTAATTTCGTCGACACCTTTACAAAACAAACATACACTTTGGTATGACTATTTTCATGGTTTACATATGATTATTACCATTAAATTATCATACTTGAAATTACCACACTATCCTGGCATACCCTTGTATAAAGAGCATAGAAATAATACATATAGAATGCGTACTTCATCACGAACTATGTCTCCGCTCTTTGAAAAAGTTGATTGTATTTATCTGGGGGAACAAAGGTTTTGCCTAACTGTCTTCTTTATAATTTTTATAGAAAAATGCCCTTAGGCTTAGAATTAATTTCAAATCAATTTGAATGCACTGTATACAGTGTATGAACAAGAATTTACTATTTTCGTGGTTTACATATGATTATATAATTTTGAAAAAAAAATGCTACAATTGAAATCATATATAAAAGTTGTATACATCATTGTCCTTGCGACGACCGAGGAGTTATTGCATTTCCTGGCATACTAGTAGCCGGCGCCGGTATGGCGGTATCAAAAGAATACTCGAAATAGAAAGGTGTAAAGTGTCGGAGCTACTTTGAAAATCAATTACTTTAAGTGTTGATGGCGCAGTTTAGGTTTAATGTTACAAGGGTATATAACAGTCCGTTGCTCTGCTGATACAGTTCATATGCGTATCCTGGTCGCAACCACTTCTACTTCTTGCAGTCTTCAACTGATTCAATTGACATCGTTTTATTAACTGGTAAGTTAATATATTGCTTTACATTTCTACAACATAGTCATAGTGATTTCATTTTAAGAGTTTCAAGGTTAAGGAATGATCAGTATAAGGTAAAGAGTGGAAACCTCGATGCAACTATGGCCAGTATAGGTGGAATTGTTTCGCAGGCAGAACAATGTTTCTGAGTTTTATATGGTGTGAACATTTATCAATCTGTGTATTCATATTTACTTATATCTTATTCCAGGAGATGGCACAGCCGCAGGCACCTGTTTCACCAATCAGAGGACTTTCGGTACGCGAAGATGCCAGTGGATGTCCCGCACTGCATCAAAAGGTCGGCAAAAACAAGTACATTTGCTTGGCAAACTTCTTTTCCGCATCGAAGCCTTTGTAAAATTTCCACTGAAAGTGCATTCAAGATATAACGGTTATATATTGTTCGTGCAACGTGTAGATGGAGTTTCCATGTAAGTGCTATATTTTGTTTTATATTGTAATGTGTGGCGGGCAGTGCTCCTGGGCATGGCTATGCATAATTGCCCAACGGCACCATCTAATATAAAAAATTAGATCTCATACAGCCAGGCAGGTAGTGATACCACTATAACCACAATGCAAAGCGCTACAGAAACGTATGATTTATGTATTAAGCGCAATGACAGGGCTATATGATTCCATATAGCCCTGTCATTGCGCTTAATACATAAATCATCAGTTTTTCAATACTCTACACATCATGTACTTAAGTAGTAATAGGGTAAAAGTACCACTTTTTTTGGGGGGGGTGTGGGAATTTTTTCATTTTACTATAGAATAGTATTGTAAAAGAGTCGGGTGATGTTGGAAAAAGAGTCGAAAAAAGTGTCCCCGGACGGGGGGGGACTTTTTTTTGGGCGTGGTCCAGGGCGTGGTCGGGCGACGTGCGCCGTGCGCTTGTGTGTGGTGTGTGTTGCGCATGCGCGGACGAGTTGCGACTCCGAAGCCTTGGTCGACCGTAATGAGCGTGTTTGAAATTGGCGCGCGCCTTTATGGTGCGTGACGGAAGTGACGTCACGGGGAATGTGGTCGGAAGTGACGTCACGGGGGGATGTGACGTATTATTTAAAAGTGAAATTCAAGTATAACAACGTTTTATGTTACATCATAATATTTTATTCATCTTTTTTAACGATTTACAAAGTTTTATTTTTAATAGATAGTGATTTATTAACAGATATGGTAAAGTGAAATTTAAAATGAAGTGTTTTGCTCGATATATGGCAACATGTTCGTTTCTAGATAGTTTAAATGTTGAAGAATGTCACGATGTTTTTTTATTTTTTCTAACAAAGTTTTTCGCCGATCGGCAATAAATTCAAAACTGCTATAATGTTTTATAGCGAAACACTTGATGTCGTTGGGGTGTTTGGTATATATCGGCATTTTTTTTACGTATTGACCCCGTTGAAGTCAGTAGACGCAATTCCCTGATCGCCAAGGCGGCTTCAGTTTTGACATCTTCGGCCGCATCGTTGTTTATACGCATGATGCTTTCATCGTTGGTGGGTCTACCTGATCCTCGAATACCAGATTTTGTGCGCCGTTGCCGTTTGTTTTTTTTCTGCAGCGATTCATGTTCGGCTCGTAATACCGCGATATTTTTACCCAAACCATACGGTTTAGATTCGTCGGGCAAGATTTGCAGCGTAGATTGGGTCGGTGGAAATCCGTCAAATATATCAAAGCCTCCGTTTGTACCATTTATTACACTGTCTGTGATTTCACGTTGTTCTTGTATACCCGAGTCTTTTGTACCATTTATTATACTGTTTGTAATTTCACGTTGTTCTTGTATCGGTTCCGAGTCTACATGTTTTTGAGTATCGTCTTCACTCGATTAGTTTAGGACTTCGAGAAGGGCTGTATTAAGCATGTTAGACGTTGTCACTGGCGTGTCGGGGTTTAGGACCATGTTTGCGTGTGGTGAGGTGTGCGGTGTTGAAGGGGTTAGCGTAAAGGTATTAAAGCACGCCTGATCGGGTAATGTGGCCAGTTTTGCAGGAAGGTGGATTGGGTCAGGTTGAAGAAGGGGTGAAGATTTTACCGAGTATTGCTGTTGCCAACGTATGAATTGTAATTCTGGTGAGAGATCGTGCTTTATTTTGCAGAATTGTTGAAAACTTCGAAATAAATCCTGGTATGCGGAATAATTCTCGTCGTTTAGAGTAAAACCCAAATAGTCCACAAAGCGCATAAATTGTTCCATCTCGTAAACTTGCTGTGCGTAGAATGACTATGATACGCTTGGTGCAAAACAATCACAATAACGAGAGCAGGTCATAATTACCCAAATATGGTCCGGGTTGTAATATTTTTTAACATTGCCTGAGATACGATTACCTAATATGGTTGTGTTTTAAACGTCTGTATGCAGCACTTACCAAATATGGGTAATTATGTGTTAAAATCACGGTCAGGATGCCAATATTGTGGGTGGTAGGGTAGTATTGACCTAATATGTCTATGTTTGTTTGCAGAATTATGGTCAAGGTAAGGAATGTACGAGTCAATGTCAAGGTTGCTGTGACGTTATTATTGGTGTTAATATTATGCGTGTTTTATACAACCTTATTTATAACCGAGACAAGGGAGGGTGTGACCTTTATTCGCGACGTGTTGGTTTCATTATTGACAACAAATTGTACAATACGTGCACTATCAGGACACCACAGTTATTATTCAAGCACCGCTTGGTTTCCAGCAGAAAGTGAAGAATTTTAAAGGTATGGAGAAATATAGAGTGCATAGTAACAGTATTAGAGATTTCTTTTTTCGAGATGGCTACAATTTGCGGGTTATAGACCCATTATCAAGAGCGTATAGCACGAACTTCCAGCTGTATAACTGTTGTTTACAAAATATTCGACACGTGATTTGTTTGAATAGTACCGGTTGCTTTTCAGAAGATGGCGTATACTGGTTAGCTATATCTATGTTTGAACAGTTATCTCATACACGTTATAAGGGTTTTTTGTGTGTAAGCGAGAGAGACGGTGCTATAAAATTTGGAGACACACTTGACCCATTTTTACCGGATATCAACCCTCGCAATGTGATGTCGCGAAATACACAACAACATTTTATAGATTCGCTGTCCCGCGAAGTATTGCTTGCGCGGTTGTTAGGGGATGCTTGTTGCGTAAAACTATACCAACAAATTGCAAGAGATTGTGGTGTGTTAGTAATGCCCGATTTATTATTTTTTCTTAGACAGTATGCATTTCGATAAACAAATAATGTCTAGCTACAAGGGGAAACCTGTAATACATGCACAAAGCCTGTGTAAGAAAATTGATGCCTTCGTAATGTTTCGCACGTGTTATAATTCGCCCGACAAGATGTATACTATGACTTTAAATTATTATGGTTATGGGGTTGATGGTGAGGTGCCGAGACAGTCAAACGATTTGCATATAAAGATATTTTTAAAAGAAAACTGCGTATGCACAAACATAGATGTACGTGCTTCATTTGGTCGTGGGAAGATGAAAGAAGATATGGCGGATTTTGTCTGTGATATGCTTGCGTATGACGTTGTTAGAGACATAGATGATTTGCAAACATCCTGGATTGATAATTATAGGGTGGCTGTTAATGACACTGTATTATACGAGTTTGACGATATTGTAAAAGATTTGTACAATAGTTTGTGAGAGATTGATTTATTTTTTCTTAGACAATGATACGGTCGATATGCAAACATTTTGGATTGATAGTTATAGACTAGTTGTTAACGACGATGTATTATTTGAATTAGACAAAATTGTAAAAGATTTAAAAAGAAGAATAAAATGATTTTTTATCGTTTTTCCAAAGTCTGCCAATCTTTGCAATTTTTGCAAAGATTGGAGACTTTAGTTAAATTGTAAAAGAAAAATTTTTTTTGTAGAGTGATGGCTGGTGTGTGGATGCTGGGAGAAGATCGTAAAATAGCCCAATGTATACGTCATGCGCTTTGTCTGAATACACACGGACCTGCTGTAATGCTGTTTAAAGGGGAAGTATATTGCGTTCGCTTGTTTGTTTATATGGTTCAATGTATTGATGCTGACAATTGGCGGATCTGTAGCATGTCACCGAAAGACGATGATCGAGTATTTTACGATGTAAAACGACCCAAAAATGATCCGTGTATACTGCATGTAATACCGGTAGCGGGGTCATATGCGTATGCTGATGATATTAGTAATCTAAAAAAAGGGTTAAAGCGTCTGGTAGAGTTTAAGAATACAACACGTAGTAAACTTTGTGCAGACACACACACGTTGTATTCGTCCGAGTTGGTAAGAATGTTTCAAAATATGTGGTGAAAGAATATTTATAAACGATGGGTGATGATGTATGTAATCATGGCTTACAAGAGCCTTTGGAAATAATAAATGATAATGAATGTTTAATTGTTCTAAAAGAGTTGTGTAAAGATCGTAAAGAGTTTCGTTTTTTTGCAAATTTGCTTTATGATGCAAAGATGTTGGGGCAAATAGTTGATTCACGCGAGGAGGGTTCTAAAATTTGCGTTCACGGAACAGTAATAACATTACCCTGTGTGTATGCATATTTGAACGATGTGTTATTCACGACGGAGGGGCGAATATTTGAAAATAACGCATGTGGATTGGGTGCGTAATAGACATTGTACAGTTTTGATAACAATACCCATTTACCCCACTGTGAAAAAAACACGACGTATCACAAATAGTACATTTACACTTGTCCGACCGTTTGAAGTTGAGGTGACCCATACGTGTATTTTGAGTTACATGGTTGGCATATTGAATCGGCGTCAGGAATACGAAGAGAGTATTGTCGAATACTACACAGGCGTGTTTTATACATTAAGCGAATGCTGTGTACTTAACGAGTATAATGTTTACGAAATTCGGGAGATTTTCGTGACACAGACATTTGGTGACAACAGAGTGTTAAGCGATGGCGTGGTGTTATTCGAGACCTGAAAACGATGGAGCGGGGCTACAGCTGTACGAAAAACTCGACGGGGTAATAAATGTTGATCGTAAGAAAAGACAGGCTCATGATAAGGATGTTTTAAATGTTTTGATCTACGGCGTGGTGTTTAATACGAAATATTGGTTATACAGTCATTACACGATTACCGAGGACGTTCAGGGTTTTAAAATGTATTTTTTTACTTTAACAAATATGGCTGATTTATCAGACCATGTTTTTGGTATGCTGTTAATTAAATATAAAGCATATATAATGCGGAACACCGTATATACCACCATGATGCCGTTTAAATATAATAATATAGGTAGTTGTACACACGAGTTGTTTCAAATGGGCGTGCATACTTTATTGCGGGATGTTATTGTAAAAGATATTTTATCAAAAGATATGGATGATGTAGTAAATTTTAAACAGCCCGCTCAAGAGTTGTGTCGCAAAATCGCATACGAGAGAGATGTTTTAATTTCACCTTTTCTTGTCGAGGACCTGTTAGTTTATTATAAACGCTTATTAAATAGCCTAGCAGAAATTAGTGTACATTGTGATTGTAACACCATGTTTGGCGCACATATAAATTGTAAAATATTAAATTTTTTTCAAAACTTGTATACGTTTGTCTTGTGGTGGTGGATATGGACGAGCTAGCGACGTGTTTTTCAAAACAACACAGTGAGATAACAGCGTGGGACATCGCATATATTAAGGAATGGGGTGGTTACGCCCGTATCACACACATTATTGATTGCGAGGGTTATTCAACACCGCGTTCTAAGACGTTTTTGCGCGAGGTTTCGATTTGGTGTAGACAAACGGGTACAATTGTGACATACCATATATATATCCCAAATAGGAAGCTATTTTACGAAAAACATGCGTGTGTACGTTATCAGATTAACCATATACACAGATTACCCATAACAAGGTGTTGCGACGGTATTGATATTGGTATACCCGGGAAATATTATTTATATGACGAGGTGATGATATTTTTACGCCAAATATTTATGAATGCAGATTTGATCGGTTACAAGGGTGGTGTGATCGAGCGTGATTTATTAAATTGTTTGGGTTATACCGGTATGAATATAGAATTGTTGGAATGTCCGCGATACGAGGGGTTATTGACCAAATATGGTCTTACACCCCACACGTGTGGAAAACATCTGCGGGGTTATAAGTATCATTGTAGCGGGCATGAAGTAGAGATTTTTGGACGGTATTTACAAGAGTATGGAAAATGTTGAAACATACTTAGAGCGGTACGGTTGCGAACCTAGCGCCTATTTTATACTCAACACGCTCCAGAATTTGCTTACAGCATACCCGTATCACCCTATTCTATGGTCGTTGTACAGCGTGGATAGATATCTGTATTCGTACAAACCAAAGCCGTTGAAAGAAAGACGTATATATGACTACGCGATTACCGACGCCGAAGATGTGTGGTTTCATGGCGAATTAGACGAGGTACGTGATGTTTTATTATGGTTAAATCCTAAAACGGTCTCCGTGTCTATGCAATGCGTCGATGGTCGAAAATTCTATACCATCCCTGCAGAATGGGCAAAACACTTAATTGTACGTTACGATTCGGACGGGGTGTGGTGGTTTCATTATATGCCCTTCGAGTTTTGCTGCCGCCAAATTTTAAGCAGTGACGGTGTTGGTATTATTCAATGTCGCAAGTTGTCGGTCGGACCAGAACTATATGTTGACGAATCGTTTTATCATCTGGGGTTTGGTGCTTGTCAAAGCGACCTACACTCGGTGTACGCCGATTTAGACTGTTTTGTGGGTTTAAAACGGTTACATGGCGCTTTAGAATCCCTATTACGTGACGGGTTTGCCCACGACCCGAACAATACCGAGCGAGAGTGTGTTTGTGAATTGATGTACTGTTTGAGTTTAAACAAGAAACTAATACCTCTTGAATATCCATCGATCAACAACGAGGAAAAGAAAAAGAGTATTGTAGAAATAGAAACTTTTACTTTAAAAACGATAGATATTCGAAGTATGTTACTGCATATTTTAGTTTGTAATAACTGTCATACGTATTTAATTATGTTTTTAAAAACATTGTTAAGGTCTGTGATTGTGTATAAGCCTTGTCCGGGTGTTACGCACACACAGTACACGTCTGACAGAGACAGAAGTATAGAATTAACGCACGCAGCACAAACACCGGTGGCACGCTATGTATTGGACGGCGATTTTAATTTACTATTAACTAATGCATACCGGTCAGTAATTGTTGGTTCGAAGAAAAAAACTATTTGTAGGGATATTATAACATCGTTTATGCTTAAACATTGTTTTAACATAAAGTAATGGTTTTTTACGACGTACATTTGCTGTATCAGAAATATATATATCGTGCTTATGCTGTTGTTGATATAATTACTCAAGCTGTGTGTGGTTTTGTCCTAATAAGGAGCGCGTTCAAGACGGTGTATATGATGTTTTATGAGCGCGGCTATATATTACAAGTGTTCAACATACATAGACGGTGTAGGATAGTTGCTTCGCTGTCGGGTAAACAATTGCGGTTGGTAAAGTGTGAACATTTTCAATTGTCTTATTTTACAAGGGAGAAAAAACAAGATGTCTTTTAGAACATATTATTTTGAAGCGTCGTTTGCTTTGTATGAAGGGGATCCAAATTTCAGAATATGCGGTGCGTTGGACCGGCTAGCTGATTTGACACTGCATTATTATAAATACATCGATTATCCTTTACAATTGTCGGTGAAAGTGATGGGTATTATGCAGTTTACAAAACGCATTACACCGGCGCAATTGAATCAAGAGTTTGCAAAGTTTGCAATATACGTGAATTTAACACCGATGGGGCGCAACCCTATGATTGAACATATGCATATTTGGGCAATAAGAAGACATCATGAATTGCAGAAAAAAATTGTCGAGAACGGTTGTTTTCATTTTGGCGGTCCAACTTTGGAGTTGCATAAATCCATGATTTTAGAAGACCGTGTGAGAAAATATGCGGCTGCTTTAGAAGATTATTTGTTTCACGGTCCAGGTGTGCTGGAACATTACGGGAATTTACGCGATTTGAAAAAATTAGCGGGGTTTGTAGACGCGTTAAGACGTCTTCCGATGGATACGATATAAGTACAGCGTAATGAGTATTTTAGAATCATAGTGTTTTGTGATGTGGACGTGTACGTTTCTCGTATGGAGATGTGCAAAATTTAAGAAGAATTGTTAGAGTAATAAAATGATGGATAAACATAAGCTTTTTATTTACAAACGTGCAAAGTTTAAGCATAGTTGTACGACGTGTACGTTTCTTGTATGGAGATGTGCAAAATTTAAACGCACGGTCGGGTGATTCTGTATTCATTATAAGTTAGAACCTATGTAAAGCAACACGAGAAAAACAAAGGTACTTTTTTAGTAAATATTATATATATATATATTTTATTATTTTTTATTACTCTTTACAAATTTATTGATAATATTGATAATATGTTGGCACATTGTTTTTTGCTGTCCCTTTTGTTTCGCGCGTAAGATTCCCCATACCACCACCGCCACCATATTGGTAAATTTTGCGTCTTCGTCTGACGGGTCTTTTTTTGTTTACTATACCGCCACGCTGTCGACTTTTTTTTTTATACCTTTGTTGGAATACGTAGCCGCACGTATATCGTTGTTTAAACGTCTGAAGCCTTGGTAAGACATGTCGTGTTGTTTGCGAGTTGGGGGGGTTTTGGACCAAAACGGTTGCGTAACCGAATTTATACCCAATAATCTTGACCATAGCTCGTAAATATTTCCTGATGGGGTGTTATTGTTTTGGTGGCCTTTAAACGAAAGGCGTTGGTACCCTTTATTTTACTGTTGTTTTGAAATTGACTACGTCTCGCATCATTCACAAAGCGTGCAGCGGCGTCGGTGGTATGATTTGCATCCACACAGCGATTACGATTACACACGGCATATTGTGCCGTGGCGTCACCATACCGCCGATCCAATTCTGTTTTTGTTCTTTTACGACCCGTATATTTAGAGATAACTTTACCCCGCGGTATGGTTTTTTTCCAAGCATACAACCCTTTCCCCGCACCGGGAATCTGCGAGGGTTTTATACGTAAATTGTCTTGTTTCGCCAAATGAATCCAGCATTTTTTTGTGTGTGCGGTACGTTTACGACATTGAACGTCTCGAACCGTATTGGATACGCAGCGTTGAGATTTACGTTTACTTTGTACGGGTCGACGCCCATACATTTGTCGATATACTTGTCTGTTAACAAATCGTTCACCGAAATTATGCATACGTTCTAGACGCTCCCATAAATTACTCATGATCAGCAGCGTACACCGTGTCGATCCCCACGTACGTATCGTTGTGCTTTTCAATAAATTTTATAATTGCCTTTACTTTAGATAACGGCACGCTTGGTATTGCACATGTATTGGACCACTCCAACAGTCTGCGACGTAACAAGCCGGCCGGAAGATTTATAATTTGCCCACCAAGCATATGCCAATCCGCAATACATTCAGGTAAAATGTGTGGTGAAAATAATATTTCCGCATCATTATCTTCGACTTCATATGCGGCGCGATTAACATCGTGTGCAGATGTAGCAAACTCATTTTTTAAATATATTGTAACGTGTATAACCGTATCCCCCATTATTTTGCAAACGATGTCGTTGGGAAAGCTGTGTGGTTGTGGTGGTGGTGATACACCGTGGATAACATTTAAATGTGTTTTTATTAACAGAAGTACAGATGTTGCTGTGGATGGTGTAGACGCGGGCGGAGAACACGAAGAAGATAGGGAATACGAAACGCATAGTTTTGGCTGTCTACAATGGCGTCGGCGTCGACGTCAAAAAAGCGTAAACGCAAAAATACAGAAAACGACGAAGATGGAAAACGAGTGAAACTTGACGAGAACATGTTACGGGATATTGTGCAAATGGTGCGTAGTAATATACGTAATAAAAAACGTAAAATCAAGCTCACCCCTCAAACAATAGTGGGTATTTCGCGAATGGTTAAGGCCAACAGAAAACAATTACGGTTGAGTAAAAAAGGAAAACGCTCTCACTATCGTATCGAGTCGCGTGATATTGCTGAAATAGTAGAATTGGTGAAAAAAAATCGTAGAAAAATTAGTAAAAAATTATTTAACGTCAAACAGATTGCTGGGCACAGGCGTTTGGGTTACAATGAATATGTGTACGAAGTGGCGATTGGTGCTAATAATACGAGCACGCTACCGGATTTTTTAAATAGTTTGCGTGAGGTTTTTAATTCTTTAATTAATATAATGAAGTATATAGCTAGCTCGCCGACGGATAAAGCACGTTTCTATATATCTAAAGCACCGCGGCATGCTTTTTCTACGGCCATACTTAACGTGTGTGATTTCAATGCGAAATTATTTTTTGACGTGTTCGAACGTCACATGCAAAGTAATGCGGAGGAGGTTATCAATGAGGGTTGGCAAACGACTGTAAGTATTTTCATTTTTCCAAACAATTATGTACCGCGTACAAAAAAACGCACCCCGCGAAAAAAACGTGCAAAGATGTACGCGTATTTGATGAAAAAGCCAGATGAATTTGGAAAGGGGCGTAAAAAAACAGCGACCAAGCATGGTCGCAACGTTAGACACGGGGTATTTCAAATTGTTGGAACAACAAATCGTTGCTTTGCTTACGCCTTGCTGGTTGCATGCTCTTTTTTACACAACGACGAGATTAGCAAAAAACTAAAAACGAAACCCAATACGACGTTAACGACCTTATACACACCCGAACAAATAGCTAACGTATATACGCAGTGTAGTATGACTCCGGGAAAAGTATGTGCTGGCGAGCTGCATTTATTTTACGAACATTTTTTATCGTTAGAAGGTGTGGAATTGGTAGTATTTTCTAAAACTCAAAGCGATACGATTGTTTACGATTCGCGTGTAAATGTCGACGGTCATGTTTTACGCGTTAATGAAAATATTATTTATCTATGGTTAAACGACGAACACTACGACGTAATTCTTTCACCGCACATTTTTACACGTCAATCTGCGGGTAATTTTTGTTTCAAATGTATGCATCATTTTCACCGTGCAGAATCAATAACCAACCACGTCTGTCGTAGTGTGTATACATGCCCCAATTGTTATTCACCAAACGCGCGTTGTCCAGACGAAGGGCTACAACAAGAATGTGATCTATGCGGGGTGATTTTTCGAAATGTCGCATGCTATACACGACACTTACAAAAGCGCGTATTTCCGGTTGGTCGCCGCTATGAAACACCCTGTCAACACATGTTTTTTTGTTCAACATGTTATAAACGTGTACCCCGAATGGTAAATATTAATGTCAAAAAACGGACAAAGCATAAATGCGATGAAATATATTGTACACATTGCGGAAGTATGAAAAAAAAACCGCACGAATGCTACATGAAAGTGTGTCGAATACACGCGGACGAGGATCATCCGACCTTATTTTTTTTTTACTTTGAAACACGTAAGGATGATGAGGGCTACATGATTCCCTTTTATTGTGTTGTACAGAAAGTGTGCGTCGAATGTGATGAAAAACCATTCGTGAAAATAAATGAGGATTTTGAACCGGTTTTAAATGTTCAATATGCTGACGGGTCGGTACAACCGGTTATTTGTTGCGGCTACAGACAATATATATTTGAAAAAAACAACGCGTGTATTACCCAAGAACTTGTTGATTTCATGTATGCTCAAGACCGCAACAGCGTGTGGGTCGCACACAATGGTGGGCGCTTTGATAACGTTTTTTTATTGCGCGAGCTGCTTATCGAACGAAATATCGTCCCGCAAACAATTATGAACGGTAATAAAATCATGTGTATGGAATTAGAGGATCGTAATCTAAAAGTACTCGATAGTTTTTTATTCCTAAGTATGGCTCTCAGCAAATTTCCCGAAGCCCTGGGTATTGAAAATATTGCCAAGGGTTTTCACCCCTACCATTTTACCGATTTGACGTACGTTGGACCCATGGTGGGGTTAGAATATTTTGAACCACCTGCTGCGGGTACTCCGCAACGCCGTAAATTTGATACGTGGTACGCGGCACAGTGTCTGAAGCCGTATAATTTCAAAAAAGCCATTTATTATTACTGTCGTCTAGACGTAGATATCTTGCGTCAGGGGTGTATAATTTTTGCACGTTTGATAAAAAACATAACGGGTGTTTTTCCTTTTTATGACAAAACATGTCATACTATTGCCGGGTTGGCACTCAAAATATACCGTAGTAATTTTCTTGTAAAATATACGATCGGACAAATTCCCGCAAAAGGGTATGGTGTGCAGGTTAAGCAGAGTGTCGTCGCGTTGTATTGGTTACGCGAAATCGAGGCCGAATTGGGTGAAAATGATCTTTTTTTACATAGTACTTTGTCCGTTGACGGCGAGACACAGGTGCTGGGGCGGTATGTCGACGGCTACTGCGAGACGACGCGTACGATTTACCAATTTCACGGGTGTTTTTTTCACGGCTGTACGCGATGTTACGATGGTCACGAGTATAATAGCGTGTTAAATGAAACCTATTATACGCTACGCGAGCGTACACGACGCGCAGAGAAAATGTTCGAAAATGCGGGTTATCGAGTTGTCACCATGTGGGAATGTATTTACATGCAGGTGAATAAATTAAACAAGAAAACATTGGATCTTTTACGTCATCGTGATTTTTTTATTAATATTCATTTGAACCCGCGAGACGCCCTTTTCGGGGGGCGTACATCACCGGCACGTTTATACTTTGAATCGAAAAATGGTGTGGAAAAAGCATTTTATGGGGATTTTACATCCCTATACCCGTATGTTCAGAGAAAAAATGTTTATCCGACCCGCCACCCGACGATAATACGCGGCGAAGAGGAATGTGCAAAAATACCCGTTAGTACAATATTCGGGTTAATTAAATGCCGTATTGCCCCCCCACAGCGTTTATTATTTCCCGTGTTGCCGTGTCGTGCTGGGGGTAAATTAACCTTTCCTTTGTGTCAAACATGTGTGACATTACGTTGTGATGAGGGGTGTACACACGATGAAGATCAACGTGCTTTGTGGGGGACGTGGACTAGTATCGAAATACAGAAAGATCTAGAACACGGTTATCGCTTATTGAATGTTTATGAAATTTATCATTTTGCAACGCGTGAAAAAATATTTGACACCTACGTAGACACATTTATGAAATTGAAACAAGAGAGTAGCGGCGTGCCAAAGAAATGTCTGGACGCTTCGGGAAATGTTGACAGCGTATTGCTTAACAATTATATCGAAGAATACCGCGAACACGAGGGCATACAGTTAGAGGCTGACAAAATTGTGTACAATCCCGGCCAACGAACGGTGATGAAGGCGCTTTTGAATTCTTTGTGGGGCAAACTAGCACAAAACGAGGACGCCACGGTTGTGTCGTTTGTAGACAGCATGACCGATCTTTTAAAATTGGTAAATGACCATACGCTTGAAGTGACTTCGTTGGATTTTATTAGCGATAATATTGCCCGTACGACTCATCGTAAAACCAATTCTTTAATTACACTAGCCAACCGTAACGTGATTATTGCGTCGTTCGTAACGGCCTATGCACGTCTAGAATTGTTTGAAGTTTTGCATAAGTTGGGCCCCAGTGTGATGTATTACGATACCGATTCGGTTATTTATGTAGAAAATAAAGCAGCGGGTCATACATTACCCACGGGCGAATATCTGGGGGGCATAACAGATGAATTATCGGAAAAAAACTGCAGTGAAAAATGGATAGAACAATTTTGCACGGTCGGTCCTAAATCTTACTCATTTCGCACTAATCTGTACACACGGACACATGAGGACGGTCGGCAAACACTCGAGCGTGACGAAATCGTGCATGTAAAAGGGTTTTCGTTAAAGGGTGATACAAAAAAAAAGATTACGTTTGACACTTTAAAAAAATGTATGACAGATCACGGGTGTGAAATCGAAACGAGCTATACAGAATTTACACGCTCGAACAATCAAACAATCAATGTTCAAGAGGGAAAAAAAACATTTCGTTTCACTTTTGATAAGCGTATTGTTTTACCCGATTTTACAACACTACCCTTTGGCTATATCTTGTGATTTTTATTTTTAGGCGGACAAATTGCACCGTTGTACAATACCGCTGCAACACCCATTTATGATGACGCTGTGCGGGCCCTCACAATGTGGTAAAACACATTTTATAAGGGAAATTATAAAACACAACGATCAACTAATTGACCCACCCGTGGACAAACTACTTTACTTGTACACAGTGAACCAGACGGACTATGATGACATAAAAAAACACATACGAGACAATGCAGGGACAAACACGCTAAAGACATGCGAATTTGTTGACTGTTCAAACGGAATTTTACCCGTGGAAGAGGTGCGGCAGAAATTAGGCAAAGCAACGTTACTTGTTCTTGACGATCTAATGGTTCTAGCCGCCGCGGATAAAATCAATCTTGAGAATTTAAATAATATAGCGTCGCGCGACAGCCATCATACAAACACCTCTGTCATCTTTGTTTGTCAAAATTTAATGTACGGAAATGGGCGATTACGAAATTGTCGTGTGAATAGTCAATATCATACGATGTTCAAAAGTTTGACAGACTCTAGAGATATGGAAACGATTGCTAGTAATAAAAAAATACCGTCGGCATGTATGCGTAAAATCTTAGCCGACGTCGGTAAAACACAGTATGGTTATGTGTTGTTTGATGGTTCGCCACGAAGTTACGCAAATTCGCGTATTCGTACGGGAATATTTCCACAAGACCAAACTGTGGTTTATGATGTCGGCGGGGATAATTAAAAAACCATTGTAAAGTAATAAATATTTATTTACCCAAATATGTTTCCATGTATGTTTTACATATTTGTCCTTTGGCTTTTTTACATTTTTTGTTATATATATGCGCCATTGTGGGAAACGCTCTAAATGCTAATTGTTGAAGTCTTTGTTCATTTTGAATTAATTTTGTTATTTTTACATTAAATGTATCAAGCGCATCTGGCTGTCCTTGAAAATAACAACGTAGATAATATAGGCACCATACGCCACAGGTACGCGTAACATGGGATTGTCGTTGCTGGGTAGACGCCATGGTTATCGACCAATTGTTTTTTGCAAAAAAATCTAACCAGTATTGACGTTTAAAGAAGGTGGGCGTTTTTCCATAGCTGTCAAAAAATATAACATTTTGACGATCTTTAACAACTGCAACCCAATGACTACTGCCACGATTACTTTCGTCCACATTCCATACCCAACAACAGCGTTCTTTTATTTTGGGCATCACATCTGCAGGGTGACACCCCACGTAGTAATGACGTAAAATTAAATCGGATTTAGCCAACACATCAACATCGTCTGTGCCCAAAAATTTGCTGATAAAACATGTCAATGTAGCCATATTTACTTGTCCTGCATGTACCAACGAGATGTGCCAAATACACGTCGTTTTTTCGGCGGTTGATAATACGTAGGTGTTGCGGGTAACTGTTTCTCAGGTGTTTGATACAAATGTTGCGGCCCTGGTGGTGGCGGTGGTGTCTGTAATAAATTTCTATATCTATCGTGAAGTACGTCGTTACGGATATAACTGGCGGGCATTCCCGAGTGTCGTAGCGCTAACAAGGCTTTACGCTGCTCTGCATCATTCAGATTCATTTTTTTCTTTTTATAATTATGGGTGAGATCGCGCATGAGGTCGTCGTAAGATATATTTGTAACCGTTGACCCCAATTGTAGTTTACCCCCTGCTGATTGTTTTATTTGCTTATTCTTAAAGTGTTTCATAATTTTGTCGCGATGATATGCAACCGTCCCCATAGCGGCAGCAGCACCTACGACACCACCGTCACCACCATCACCGTCGGGAAGTTGAGCTTCTTCTTGCTTCCCATCTAAGTATTTACGTTTTTTCTTCATATAATTAACAATGTCTGCCGGGGCCCGTGCGGTTTTATTTTGTACTGATTTTAACATTTCCCCGCGACTTTCCAGCAATTCGGCTTCTGCTGGGGTACGGTTGGTATCGGCTAGAATGTTTTGGCGTTGGGTAACTTGTTGCAGCATCGTCACCAACACTTGGTACTTCTCGCTGTCTAACATCATCAGTTTTTTCACATTGTCCCCCATACTTTTTACTTTCCTCCACGACCGTTAACGCGCGCCGAAGATAGATGTGTAATCTACGATCCTCTATGAGATGTAATCGAATTTCCTCTTTCGACGTGTTTTTGTTGAGTAGCTCACGCATTAATTCTTTGTCGATGTCTGCAACATTTACACCAATACGCCCGGATACAATATTTTTGATCAGGTACAACAAATTCTTGGTAGTCGAGTGATTAAGCGTCTTTTCGCGCGTCACAAACGGGGCATTAAGATAACGCCGTGTCGCAGGAATAAATCGTGACGCACGTTCTTTTCGGGCACTTTTTTCTCGTGCCTCAATTAGTTGTTCAAAAAATGTACGATATATTGCGTCGTCTGCGGGTACATGTGTATCGTCGTCTGCATCAGAATAATCACTGCAGTCAAAGTCAAAATCGTTATTTTGGCCGTAATTTGTTTCGTAGTCAACGTTACCCACAAAATCTTCATCAGCACAGGCGTAGTCTCCTGCGGTTGAAGTAATTTCGTCAGCAGAATTATAAGCAGCGTAGTCATAACCGTCCGCGTCAAATTCTTCTGTTTCTTTCTCCGAGCCATGTTCACTTATCGTTTCCTGATCTTGATCTAGCGTTGGCGATGTGTTGGTCTCCGCCACCCCGTCATCAGTAACGTTATTGTTTTCCTGAATTTCGTTTGTCTCAGGCATATTTCGATATGACCGGTTTGACGTGTACAGTTCGTATGGCAACACCTGCGTGCGGTACTATGATACCCCGAAAAGGGTTTGGTAATTTAAGCGCGTTACGTCGGTTTTTTTTATTTGACACAATTTGCTCCTTGTGCAAGGCATGTTTTCACAAAATGAACGCGCCCTAAGCTCTAACACGAGTTTAAAAATGTTCTTTTATTTCCCTAAAAAGTGTATTTAAAACAATTTGCTAAGATAGCAACAAAAAAATTTTACTGTTCTTACCCTGTTTTAACTGAACGTTCGCACATTTTTTTTTTTATTTTATACCACCCGCTAAAAAGCAGGGTGAAAAAAATTGGGTAGTAGCATATCTTTAGCTGTCACCTTTCCCACTCGCAGTGTTGAACCAACAGTAAGCGTTACTTATTTTTCAAAAATGTCAGATGGTTGGGTATATTTATATGTTTTTATTTTTTACAGAAAGAGGAAGTAACCGATGGAAATTGTATGGTATCCGATGGACCGGCGTTAAGAAAGCCGGAATGGTATATTACAACTTTAGCTAGTACTTTGGTAGAGAAAGGGTTTATACCCGAATCCATACAGCGTGATGCGGATTTGTACGAAGTATTGCTTTGGCAGATGCAATTTCAGCTACTGAGGAACGTGTCTGTCCCTTATGCTGTCAGATCTGGAAATTTTATGACAGATGCTAGACCAGACCGGTGGATTATAGGGCAGGTGAATGATAAAAAACAACAGGCTATAGAGAGTTTGGAGAAAAATACTGGTATAAATTTGAAATATTGGTATCGTCAAAAGAAGACAGAAGTTGCAAGGGAAATAGCTCAACCGTTTGTTAAAAGAATGGAAAAAGAGGTTAGTTTATTTTTTACCCTTTTTCCAGTTTTGACGAAATTCTTTTCTTGATTTTTCAATTTCTTTTTCTAATTTTTCAATCTGACATATGTGGCAGGGACAATTACGTTGATAAATATGATGTAGACCATAAAATTGTCGATTGTTGTTGTCCATTTTTTAGGAACGTGTTCAGGGAAGGTTGACACGAAGTATGACGAGAGGACAATCAGAGACTTCGCGTATATTTTGCAGTATTTATCAGTAAAATAACACCGGTTATTTAGTTTAGTACTTACATTCAACATGTGTGTTACGATTTTATTTTATAACGATTATAAAAAACTGTATAGTGTAAAAATAAATGTTGAAGATTTTGAAAAAGTGTTGTGTGATATTTTACCCCGCGGTGTTAATATGGTGTGTATGGAAACATGTACGGTGACCGATAAGTATTATATTTTACAATTTTGGAACCGGTTAACTCAAAATAAATCCGTGACAGCTTCGTTGTATGAAGCACCCTTTATAAATAAAATGATTGTGTTGGGTTATGATATTATGCGTTGGTATAAAGCAACGTACAACGTACAACAACAACGGCGTGTTAGTAAAAAACGAAAAGATGTCGGAGAATAGGGTACCCCGAAATTTCAACGCGTTTGTTATTTTCAATAAGCGGCTTGAAATACCTGTGAAGCCTGAGAATTGGGACACAGAGGAGGCCGATGATTTGTTAGACAATATCGCTGCACGTTATATATGGCGATGGTTGATGACAGTTACACAGAATGGTTTGTGTAGGGATTTGTGGACAAAGTCATTTTCATCGGTTTTGCACGACTGTTGGTATAATATTGAAAATATATACGATGTTCTGATTCACAAATGGTGTGATGAATCACACTATCTAGATCGAGAAAAGGTGATTGCTAAGCAAAGTTTACTATATAACATAGCTATGTCGAAACTACAACGAAGGCGACCATACCGTGTACAACGTTATCAGGATGTCGATGAATATGTAGATAATCTTTACTTGCAAGAGTAGTTTTTTAAAAAAATTGGAATATAAAAAGAACAGTGAAATGCGTGTAAAGACATTATTTTATTGTGGTAGCTGCCCATTAAACATCAACTTTGCTATGGCTGAATCGTGTACTCGCGCAATTTTTAAGGGTATTGAACCGACACGATTAGCAGATCGTCTACGTTCATGTAGTATTTCAGAAGATGCAGACTCGTGCGATTCAATGACTGCGGTGTACGGTGATGATAATTCTACGATAACATATGATAACATATGTGATTTCTCTGGCGGGTGTGAATGTCATGATTGTTGTCAAAAAATACCTTGTGAAAAAAAACATCCTTTAACCCCACCAGCTGTTTATCATCCCAGGTTTGATGAAACATTTGAAGCGTACCGTATTGAGCAAGACAAACAATATGAAAGTATCGGCAATTCAACAGCATATCATATGTTTAGAGAAAAAGAAATCGTTGAAGGTCCTTGGACATTGTGGAAGTTGATGGCCGATGTAAATAAAGACGAAAATATATCGCGTTGGATTTTACGGGTGAAAGAATCGGGCCTTTTGGAGATGATGAACATATAAATGATTTTATATGTTTTTTATATGTTATGAGTCAATGGTGCAAACAACAAGGCGAACAGCAAGAAATTTTAGAACAGTATCGATTAGATTTACAACAATATTTTATTTAGCATTTGTTTGCATAATATTTTTCATTGCTTGGACCATTTCATTGCATTGTAAACTTTTTCTAACATTTTCTCTTACGATATCTGGATGTACATAATTATCACGTGTGTCAAAATACATATAATTTTCAGTATCTGTGTCTTCATCACTACTACTACTATATTCGCTACTACTATATTCAACTTCTTCGATTTTGCGTTTACTCATCATCGTCTGTAAGAAGTTCACAATCTTCGCAACACTTT
>CACRXK020008346.1:0-13450 GCA_902702795.2 Paramuricea clavata
GTTCGGCCAATTCGTACGCGAAATCCTTAATAATCCGGTTAGGAATATTGTCAGGACCGCTGGATTTGAAAACTTTTGTATTGAGCATCTTAGTGCAAACTTCGTCGGGGAAAATTTTTGGTACAGGCCTAGGTGCAGGGAGATAGGCAGGTAGCAGGAGAGGATTCAGTGGTGATAGGTCATTACTCACGCTTAAGAAATAGGTGTTAAGTGATTGGGCGAGATCTTTACCAGATAGAGTGGTACCATTCTTAACGATCTTAATGTTATTGGTTGCAGATCTTTTTTTCCCGGACATCTGGTTAACGCAGTCCCACCATTTTCTGGAGTCACTGGATTTTAGGTGTTGTACCTTGTTCGTATAATATGCACGCTTTTTCACTCCTATGTCGTTTCGGACTTTAAGTCTATAGTGACGCCAGAGGTCAAGGTTACCAGAATGAAAGGCTTTTTGCCTTTGATAAATCAGTTTTTTAATGCAGGCGTCATCCATGGTTTGTCAGAGTTATGAATTCTAATAACCTTAGACGGGAATAACCTATCAACAGCAGAATTTAACTCGTGGGTAAAGGAGGACGCTAGAGCGGTCGCAGAGTTTTTGCTTTCGGCATCAGAGAACCACTCACGTGAGCAGCACCATCTTCCAAAAGCTGCACGTGCCGACATGGGGAAGGAACGTATGTTTTTCTTAATTGTTTTATTATCTGTTCTTAAAACGTTAGTTTTCGCGCACCATTTAACAATGTTGTGATCTGATGAGCCGAGCGGTGCTATAATCACAGGCTTAGAATACAAGGCTTCTAGATTAGTAACAATTAGATCCAAGATGTTACCTTCACGCGTTGGGGTGTCCACTATTTGCGTAAGATTGTGATGGCACAGGAGGTCGCTGATATCTAAATTGTTGAAATCACCGAGTAAGACAACACCGCAGTCGGGGTGGGTACATCTAACTCGGTCAATCTGATCGATAAGATAGGCCGTTAATTCCTTTTGCTCATTGACTGGTGTATCAGGCGGGTTATATAGGACACAGCAGATTAATCCAGTTAGGTGTCTTGGGAGGCGGTGGGGTCGTAGCCATAACCATAAGCATTCATGAGAGGGGTTTTCAAGGTCCATTCTTCTTTTAGCTGGGATATTTGTCGAGATGAAAGCGCAGACACCCCCCCACCACGGCTGTAAGATCTATCATTGCGAAAAATGTTGTAATTATTTATGTAAATTAGTTGCTCAGGAACAGTATCATTGAGCCACGTTTCAGTTACAGCAATAAACTCTATAGAATGTATTGATAGTAAGAGGGATAGCTCGTCTATTTTGGGTAACAGTGAGCGAGCATTTATAAGAAGAAAACTCGGTAATCTTGATATGTTGTTTCGGTTCAATATCCACTATCTTTGGCTTCACCTTTCATTCTGGCAACTTAAGTAAGTCTAGTTACATAAGCCAGGTTTACACTATCAAAGTTTCTGTGATCACAGTAGGAATTTCGCAAATAAGTAAAGTCTAAGTTTTGAAGAATTTGTAAGAACTGTTTGAGGGAATTGACTCAGGGTTAAACACCAAGTCACTTAACTCAAACATTTCTTAAAGGGTCATGATCAACCACAATGCGTTTGTTTACGTTTCTGTGACGTTGTGGGCTAGAGGCAGCAATTTTTGTGGCCTCGAAAATGGCGGCAACTATTGAGGAAAGTAACTGAAAAACGTAAACAAAACCGCGCATTGCATTGTGGTTGATCATGACCCTTTAACAAACCATTCAAAATTGCTAGTGTAATATTCCTACTGTGATTACAGAAACTTTGATAATGTAAACCAGCCTATACAGTATGGGACAGGTCTGGAAAAATGTGAGATCTCGGGATTCAGGATCATGAGGAATATATGTAGAAGCAACAAGATTGCAAAACATTTTTACATTTTTCACATGCATATACTTTATGGAGAATCTCAAGTAAGACAGTAAGTTGAGAGGCATGTAGTAAAACATGGACTGGACTCATAAGTAAAACATGGACTGGACCCGATTAGTAAAACATGGACTCTATTAGTAAAACATGGACTCTATTCGTAAAACATGGACTCGATTGGTAAAACAAGGACTCGATTAGTAAAACATGGACTCGATTAGTAAAACATGGACTCGATTAGTAAAACATGGACTCGATTAGTAAAACATGGACTCATTAGTAAAACATGGACTGGACCCGATTAGTAAAACATGGACTCTATTAGTAAAACATGGACTCTATTAGTAAAACATGGACTCGATTAGTAAAACAAGGACTCGATTAGTAAAACATGGACTCGATTAGTAAAACATGGACTCGATTAGTAAAACATGGACTCGATTAGTAAAACATGGACTGGACCCGATTAGTAAAACATGGACTCGATTAGTAAAACAGAATAATTTCATCGCTGTCGTCGGATGACTTGTGTGAAGATTATTTACTATTGAGCTTATGTTTTTTATGTAATTCCAGTTATAATGAATAATATTTCGTGGTGGAAAACAGCACGTAAACGCTTAATAGCTTTGGATCCGTGAACTCGTACATTATTCTAATGGCATTTTTGATACTCCATTCAATATATTTATATAATATTGTACAGTCGAACTACATACGAATGCTGGTTCATATATTTAATAAATGAAGTAAAGAAAACTTGAATAAACTTGTACAAAATATGTTCAAAAAGGATATTAGTGCGTATACGCCGCCATATTGTTTCCAAGCCACCGAAAAACATGTGTTCGCACTTTTTGGCGATTACGTAATAAAGGCAAAAAATGTCAACGACGTTTTTGTCCCTAAATGAAATCGATCGCACAAATGTTATAGACATAGTGAAGACGGAAATTTTTTTATCCGAGAGATTATTTTTCGATACATACGAGACTGAAAAACACTAAAAACATATATGGCAACAATTGAGGACAACAACAACAGCACTGAGCAAATGCAAATACACGTACAGTTTCGATATGGCTGAAAGCTTGAAGGGTCCATTTTCGCAAGTGCCAGTGTTACAAAATAAAAGCACAGAAGCAACAGGTTTGCGCACATTTGAATGGAAGAACATCGTTAAAGAAAAGAAAATTGGTTCGGGTAGTTTTGGATCTGTCATATGCCTTGACATCCAACATGGCAGCTCAGCAAGGAATTCGGTCGCCCAACGTGATGTCTCAACAATGTTCCTTGACATCCAACATGGCAGCTCAGCAAGGAATTCGATCGTCCAACGTGATGTCTCATCAAAGTGCCTTGACATCCAACATGGCAGCTCAGCAAGGAATTCGGTCCTCCAACCTGACGTCTCATCAAAGTGCCTTGACATCCAACATGGCAGCTCAGCAAAGAATTCGGTCCTCCAACCTTATGTCTCAACAAGGAATTTTAATATCTAATGTCGAGTCGCATAGTGTCACACCCACCATACAAACGCAATATGCAATTCCAGCTAGACATAAGCCTAATCCCGGATCGTTCATATTTGAAAAATTGGCATTCCTTGACCCCCGAGTCTCGCGTTGCTATGGTTGTGGGGACCAATTAAAGCCAGGGGGTAATTTGCCATCTCCACCTAATGACCTGGTTATGACAACACGACTGCACCGAAGGTATTACAAAGAGGGACAGTTGCAAGTTTCGCTAGAGATAAAACCAGTGTATCTCATGGTAGTTCATATTGCGCTCGATCTGCCTACAAAGATTTCAACGCAGCATCTTGCCAATTACCGGACGATCTAAGGCCACACCTTCAGAAAGAGCACTATGATTTGATACTTAAGGGATTAGGTATCAAGTTATTTAGTAATACAATCTAGCATATTTTTCGTTGAGGTATTTGAACTATTTTTTCAGAGTTGAACATTTCATCTGGAAAATTTCATGTTGGTAGGCATTATGTGCTATTCCACTAAATGAATCAGACCAATTTTTTCCTGAAACATTTAAACAATTTTTCATTGTGTTATATTTTAAGCTGCCATATTTCTTGAGTCTGTGAGGGGCAAGATATTTTTGAAAGTGTCGCGTATCGATTTATTCCACGAGGAACTTCCTAATTATGGACGTTTCCCAGATGACCCCATCTCCCCCCCCCCCCTCTTACAAACCTAACACGAAATTGAACAGGGGTCGGTTGTATCAAAGGCGTTTGGCTTAAAGGGTGTATAGGCAAAAAATTAAAAACATTCGAATTCCTATTCTCAATATACATATATTGTAAGTACTTGAACTTAATTTTTATCAACTAAATGTACTTAGTAGTTTTATGCATTGTTATTATGTTTAGACAGAAAAGAAAAGTTTAGTTTGCTTGTAGTCAATAGTTCATAGATTTGTTTAATGTTTTTGACTTATACAACCGACCCCAGATCTATTTATCGGCCGTTGTTCGCACGCAAACAAATATGTAAATGCTTCATATTTAACTATTGGCAAACGGTTGCCGGTGGTCAGAATGTCTGACACTATCAATCCAAAATTCGTAAATTAGTATTACAGGAAACATGCCGATTGTCGGAGAATCTTTTTATCGAGTATATATTTATAAAAAATATAGTGCACACAACGCAACCACGTCCAAATGACGTTTCTCCTGCGATAAATCGATGTGGACGTGTTAAAATAGCAAAGGTGTTTCTGTTTACATAAAAATCAAGAAATCATCTATATCTACATAGCATTACCAAACTGTCGGTAAATAATTTGGTATTTATTCCACATTTACTTACAATGGCCGATGCTTCTTGAAACTTTACGTTAAATATCGATGAGATCTCTTATACACTAAAGTTGATGTTATTAAAATTACAATTTACAAAAAAACAGACAAGGAACTACATTTAGGAATGTTTTACTAATCGAGTCCATGTTTTACTAATCGAGTCCATGTTTTACTAATCGAGTCCATGTTTTACTAATCGAGTCCATGTTTTACTAATCGAGTCCATGTTTTACTAATCGAGTCCATGTTTTACTAATCGAGTCCATGTTTTACTAATCGAGTCCATGTTTTACTAATCCAGTCCATATTTTACTAATCGAGTCCATGTTTTACTAATCGAGTCCATGTTTTACTAATCGAGTCCATGTTTTACTAATAGAGTCCATGTTTTACTAATAGAGTCCATGTTTTACTAATAGAGTCCATGTTTTACTAATCGAGTCCATGTTTTACTAATCGAGTCCATGTTTTACTAATAGAGTCCATGTTTTACTAATAGAGTCCATGTTTTACTAATAGAGTCCATGTTTTACTAATAGAGTCCATGTTTTACTAATAGAGTCCATGTTTTACTAATAGAGTCCATGTTTTACTAATCGGGTCCAGTCCATGTTTTACTAATGAGTCCAGTCCATGTTTTACTACATGCCAAGTTGAGATTGTTAAGTGTTGTTCAACATTCATATTGAATTAGGACAAATTTTCTACTGTTTTTATATACACACAGATTTTGAGGAACATGGGGAAAGCAAAGACTCGCGTATCAGGCCATAACAGACTGGAACAACTTGGACAGAAAGATAAAAACTCTAGTAGTATTTCTACATTTAAGAGAAACTTTTTTAGCAATCTTTCAATTTTCCCTCGTATAATTTGTTAATATTTTTCATAGTTATGTAATATATGCATGTCTTCCTTGTAAATTTGTTTATTTAGTTCAGGACCTTTCTGAAAATCACTTTGTGAGAAAGCTTCCTGAAAATAAATATTAATTTAAAAAAAAAACCAAAAAAAAAACAAAAAACAAAAAAACACATTCGAATATAGGAAATCCTGATCCAAGGAACACTACGCCCGACAAATCTACATACATACCAACAACAGAGTGAACATTCTAGATCAGTTATGGTGAGTTTCTCAGATAACACAGACGTGACATCTTCAACACAGCAGACATTATTGTGCTTGGTGTCTAAAAGTATATATAGCATTTGTTCTGTTTGTTTAAAGTCCTCAGATTTCTCATTTTTGGTTAGTGACTATCTTGTCAA
Source organism: Paramuricea clavata (assembly GCA_902702795.2). Classification (NCBI taxonomy): domain Eukaryota; kingdom Metazoa; phylum Cnidaria; class Anthozoa; order Malacalcyonacea; family Plexauridae; genus Paramuricea; species Paramuricea clavata. Next base: position 6,015 of record CACRXK020008346.1, read on the forward strand.
CACAGACGTCATGCGAAAATTGATATAACTATTTTTTAAATAGATTGCTTAGCAATCATATATAATAAAGACGATGGTTCCCACCAGAACATTGCAAGACAAAGATTACGTTGTACATACAAAACCACAGAAAAACTAGAATTTGTAATTTTGCACCATAGCACTCGTGCAGAAAAGCATGTGTGTTGAAGATTACAACAAACTGACACAGATACAGTTTTTTAATCCAGCATTCGCAATCTGACGTCCGTGTTGATAAAAAATGGGCTTACTCAAGCTCCCTAGCATCATATTTCTAATGCAACGTCAAGCTTCAATCCATTTGCATTTCCTTTCATTTAATATTTTTTAATTTGTGTTTTCAAATTACAGCACAATACCTCCATGAACCTCAATTAAACCATCCAAAGATGAAGCGAGATCATCAATCACAGCAGTATTTTGACTACTCGGGTTTGTACTCTTTGTCAGTACTTCTACAAACACCTATAATTGAGAAATTTGAATAAGGTGTTGCATATTTTAGACTTTGCAGTTTTCTTTGTTTCCTTGCAGCCCACGGCAGGTCCCTCTAGTTCCCTATCACGTCTTCAACCCATTGAACTATAAATAAACTGGAAGGCTAACTCAGGGGGGAAATTAAAGCCAGTGTATTTTAGTTTTTCTGAGTTATGAGCAGAAATACTCAACGTTACACTGAACGTTGGGCTATATATCAAATTGAAGCTATTGAAAAACGCTATTTGGTGCAGAAATTTCAAGATTTTAGCTAAAAGGGAAATATTGAAAAATTACAAACATAATTACCGAAAATTTGCCGTTTTGCAGTTGTTTTTGTATTTTTTAAATATTTTTCTTTTCGCTGAAGTCTTGAAATTTCCACACCGAATAGCAATTTTCAATAGCTTCAATTTGATATATAGCCCAACGTTTGGGGTCAAGTATTTCTGCTCATAACTCAGAAAAACTATTTCGGCTTCATCAAATCATAGGCCTTCATCATAGCAGTTAGCCTTCCAGTTTATTTATAGTTCAATGCTTCAACCTCGTACCCAGTCTCTTTCGTCTATGCTTTCGTCTATGCTTTCATCAAAGCCACAGAATAGATACCGGACCAGAAGTGTCACTCCTATGTGTTTTGGCTGAAGGAAAATGTCCGAAATTTTTTTGCGTGCTATGACGCCATCCTGGAGTGCACCCGGCACTTTGTACCTATGTTTTCCTATGAAAAACTTCCGTGTGCACTCCAGGATGGCGTATTTTCACGTCAGCACTCGTAAAATTTCGGACAAAATATCGTCTGAGTGACACTTCTGGTCCTGTATCTATTATGTGACAAAGCTTCTACATCGCGTTAGTATAATATGTGTGCAAATACGTAAAATATGCCATATAATTTTTATGCAAAATAAACAGTACCTTGGTCAAAGATTTGTGAGCTATGTCATTTTGTGGATTAACAAGAAGAACTTTGAGAAACCAAACAGCTGCTTGGGAGTAGTTCTTTAGACCAACATAAGCTTGAGCTTTGCGATAAAATCCCTAAAATATAGATTTATACTTACACTGTACCTGTAAGTATTTAAAACAAACTGCATTATTTTGTGATCATGCTACTACAGCTTCAATATTTTTCGAGCACTTTATACACATTGGTATATTTTTTATTAGGGGAGCACTATATTGAATTTACCCATTGTTGTGACCATGTGAATATTTTGCACTCCCTCAGAACACCCCCACACACACCTAGAGAAATTGGTATCCCCCCCAAAAATTAAACGCTGGTTGAAACAAGGATTTTGAACTTAAAATAAGACCAAAAATGTTAAAATGTCAAAGTTTCCTTACCACAATCCTGTTCCCACTATCGACTGTGCCTCCAGGCCCCTGCTGCAACTTGCTTGCCTGCCTAAATCCCCCCCCCCCTCCCTTCCCCCGAGAAAATCCGTCTACGGTTATGGTAATAATGGTGGAGTTAGCCAATATTTAATTTTTACTGTTTCATTGCCAACCTTTTCCCAATTTGGTATTTTCTTGCAAGCTCTATCAGCATAATCCAGAGCTGTTTGATATTCTTCTAAGACTAAGTAAACATGTGACAAATTGCCAAGTATAAAATGGTTAGTCGGATCTGAAAAGGAATTAAATAGGAGAAAAAAATTATGTTGGCAAATTAATACCTGAAGTAGCAAGTTCCAGGCTTTAACTGCTAATAGTCAACTAACAAGAGTTACCAAACATAGACGTTACATGATATATCTATATGTTTGCGGTGTTACTCTGAGTGCCTATCCACACCTGGCGAGCTTGAAAAATATGCCCGGCCACGGTGGGATTCGAACCTACGACTTTTGGAATACTAGCCCAATGCTCTTCCAATTGAGCTACGCGGTCAGGACGGTTCGAGTAAGTGATATTTCGGAACAGTATCTAGTTCCTACAATACCAATGTGTTCTAGTAATATAAAAAAAAAGTTAAAGAGTTTAAAAAAAAAAGTTAAAAAAAAGTAAAATATTACTAGAACACATTGGTATATTGAAGGAACTAGATACTGTTCCGAAATATCACTTACTCGAAACCGTCCTGACCGCGTAGCTCAGTTGGAAGAGCATTGGGCTAGTATTCCAAAGGTCGTAGGTTCGAATCCCACCGTGGCCGGGCATATTTTTCAAGCTCGCCAGGTGTGGATAGGCACTCAGAGTAACATCGCAAACATATTAAATTCACCTGAGTACGCAACACCAACACAGAAAAAATTCATATTACTAGTACACATTTGTATTGAAGGAACTAGATACTGTTCCGAAATATCACTTACTCGAACCGTCCTGACCGCGTAGCTCAGTTGGAAGAGCATTGGGCTAGTATTCCAAAGGTCGTAGGTTCGAATCCCACCATGGCCGGGCATATTTTTCAAGCTCGCCAGGTGTGGATAGGCACTCAGAGTAACATCGCAAACATATTATTCACCTGAGTACGCAACACCAACACAGAAAAAATTGATATATTTATGTTGTGTTATATGTTATATTATGTTAAAATGCATTTGCCATTCCCTCTAAATTTTTTGCGGTGGAATCACTATGTCTGTACTGTCATTTGATGTGCTTGCGATCTGCGAAAAATATTTCTTGGTTAAAAATACAATACTTTGATCGTAAAATGACTGAAATAGTGCAGGTTTATATCGTGACACCTACAATCGTGGAAAAAATTATCGTGGACAGCGCGCGCAAGTGGAAATACATGCTTTGCCGGGTATCACATTCTTCCCCGTGCCCCCTTTCAATATTGAAAGGCATTATAATACATAAGGGAAGCCTCACATATCGATTTTTTCCACGAGAAACGTCATATGTTCGTTTGGGGGGGTGTGACGTTTCTCTGTAAACATCATGGGAAAATTCTATAGTTTTTCGAAATCCTTAACATTTCGGAATCATCTTCACAAAATATAAAAAAGAAAACAACTTGTTACAAACACCTGAGTCTATGATAACATTATTACGACGGTAATAATAACAATAACAAGGACAAGGTGGGTCAAGGTGTTATCAAATTTATAACTAAATAACGTTATTTCCTTTAGATTTAGCTTTATTGTAACTTTTTAAAGGTATAAAGAATAGGTACGCAGTGCGTACATGTTGCATGCCATCTAAAGCTAGCGTGAGAACAGACCTACGTTACGCCCGCCCTAAAATTTGCAGGTTGACGGAGCCATTAGACTTGCCCCAAGTCTCTCTTTCATTGTCATATAGTATCAATCCACTATAGTGTACATTACATGACATAGTACGGAGGGGCAGAGCTAGAAAGAGAGACTTGTTAACTTCGGAAAATCTCGGTTGAAAACTGAACAGAAAATGCAAGACTTGCTTTAATTGTTTTCCTTCAATTTCCTTCTGTATTATTTTATACTATAATGGAACTCATGTTTTTTTACACTGTGCTAGATCAATACATATAAACACTGACAGAAAACAATTAAAGCAAGTCTTGCATTTTCGGTTCAGTTTTGAACCGAGAAGTTGACATTGTCTCTCTTTCTCGCTCCACCTCTCTGTGCTACGTCATGTAATGTACACTATAGTGGATCGATATGACAATGAAAGAGAGACTTGGAGCAAGTCTACGGATCCGTCAACCCGCAAATTTTAGGGTGGGCAAAACGTAGGTCTGTTTTCAGGCTAATCAAAACCATGAAACCTTATGACACAGAATACTATACAGAAGTCGATTTCCATTGTTTTTTGCGTAAGCGCTATTCGTCATGATTGATGATTCGTCACTCAGCAAATACCGTAAACAGAAGCAGTCGCCCCCTTGGTTATAATGCGCTAGTGCTTATAACGTTTGGTACAACTGGCCTGAAACTTAATATATTAATTGATTCAATAAGTTTAATACCAATATATTTATTGAAAAATGGCTAATATGTCAAAATAAGAAAACTTTAGATTATCACGCGAAAAGGCAATGTTTTTATGAGCGACTGTTCATCGTTATAGTTGCAGCTAGGTGACGGTAATATAAACAAGGTCACGGTTTTATCGAAAGCAATTGACTGTTAGATTTCCTTTACTATTTTATAACTAAATAATATTATTTCCTACAAATTTAGCTTTATTGTAGCCTTATTGAAAGTATAAAAAAAAACATGGAAACGGTGAATTACTACAGATTGAAAATAATTGTTAAACTACGATTGAAATTATCAACGTACAATGGTATTTCGTTGTAATTTCAATAGTATTAATGAGAATTTTGTTTATTTTTAATATATTTCATGTTATTTACAAAATGTACTGTAGTTTTGAAGTTTTGCACACAATATAATCAATGCGAGCACAATAACTCCACTTCAGTTTGAGTATTATATTTAAATTTAGTATATACATATATACATATATACATATATACATAATTATATACATATATACATATATACATATATACATATATACATATATACATATATATATATATATATATATATATATATATATATATATATATATATATATATATACTGGATCCAGAAAAGTTTGACCTTCGAATATATATATATGTTGGCCATTTTGAATTTTCTTGGGTTAATTATACGCGAACGCATACATCAAATGTCGCTCGCAACGTATTGTATATTACAATATTATTCCAACGATCGTGACTAAAACACCACACGAGTACATACGAGTAACATACGAGTAACACACAAGTACATACGAGTACATACGAGTAACATACGAGTACATACGAGTAACACACGAGTAACATACAAGTACACACGAGTAACATACGAGTACATACGAGTAAAGTACGATTACATACGAGTAAAATACGAGAATTAGCACGCTTTCTTTAAAGTTTCTTTCACACTTTCACTTTGGCTTCGTAATATGTTCATGTTATAAATGCCTAGTAGACATAGGCGTACAAGACAGGGGGGGCGGAAACTGCCCCCAGGGCCGCCGAGAGCTTGGCGGGGGCCCGGGGCAAATTTTTTTTAGGGGCCCTTATTTCAAAAATTTTTCCGGAAAATTTTTTTTAGGACAATAACCCCTCCCCGTCGACAACGTTTTGGGGGAAAAATTTTTACGGACGAGTACGATGTAATTGCTTTCCAGCGACTTTAACCCAATTTTTCATACCAAATTTCGTTACTTTGCCAAAAGAAAACAAATATCTTGCCCTTTGCGCGGAAATATTTCTTTAAAAAAAATGACTTGGGCCCAACAAAAAATTTCTAGGGGCCCCAAGGTTCTGGGGGCCTGGGACAATTTGCCCCTCCCCCTCTCGGCGGCACTGATTCCCCCCCCCAATTTTGGAAAACCATGGAAATTTGGGCAAAGGCTAGGAAAACTCAAGAAAATTCGGGCAGATTTATGAGAAAATATGTTAAAATCCTGCGAACGGGCTGTCAGGTTGGGTTCGAAAGGCGGTGCTTTTATATAAGCTAATAATAGATCTTAAATAAACTGAAAAACATACAAGCCATACAAATCAACTTTATGTTGTTATTATATGTTCGACTATAGGAGTATTATTATCATTATATGACATATTAGTGTAATGTAGTGAAATAATTCAACTAAAACACAGATCAACGCTTGGGCTCCTTGTGTTTAAATCTTTTCAAGAAGTGTTTTTAGGAGACAATAAAATTTTATAGCATTGATATAAAGAAGATGGTATAGAGACTGTGGCGTAGCCAGCGTAAAAGGCGTGAGCCATTTTAGGGGAAGTCTGGGGGCATGCCCCCCCCAGAATATTTTGAAATCTAGGGTCCCTGAAGCGCGATTTCCTGCATTTTTGGGGTGTGAGTTTGCATCAGTCCGAAGACTGTATAATTATGCATAAAAGACGTGATTTTTCGTGATGGAGAATGATGGGTTAAAATAGTGCAAATTACTCTTAAAACCGAATGATTGAAAGTAAAGATATTTTACAGTTAAAAACTTAAAGTAAACACTTTCTTCTTGGGGCCATATCTACTTACTTAGACAAGGTTATACACAATTATATTGTGAATTTGGATTTTTATTTCACCTCCCTCCCCCCCCCTTAATTGTTGGGTAAATCCTGTCCAGCATCCCCAAGTTGAAGGTCCTCTCTACGCCCCTGGTTGTAAATAGCACACAAAAGAATAGGATGGGAAGAACTGCCATACGCCATACTATGTTCTTAACTTTGATGTTGGAGGGGGGTGAAAATTTTTCAGACTGTTCCAAAAGGGTGGACTACATTTTTAAACACATTAAAAGGGAGGGTCATTTTTATTATGATGTTTGAATTTCAGAATCCACCAGCTCCCAACCGCCAAATAATGAACCATAAGTATTTTATATTTCCTGTTGAAAACAGGTGTACAATTGACGTATTAAATTTGCAAAACACATAGACTACAGACGTAAAACAACATGGCAAACATCCATTTTCATGTACTACAAAAACTCACTGACAGCTTGTGAGCAACATACTACATTTAAACCTTTTTAGAGTCTTAGAACATACAAATCTTTATTCTGTATTAATGAATTACCTTTTCTACGTCGTGCGAGGCTTCGAAATCCATCAACGCGTATAGAACGAGGCTGATGGTTTTTTTTTGGGGGGGGGGGCGGCAGTTGAAAGTTTGCCCGAGTTTTTATGGAGAATTGTAATGAAATAACCTGATTTTAACATATTTTCTGATAAATCTGCCCGAATTTTCTTGATTTTTCCTAGCATTTGCCCGAATTTCCATGGTTCTCCAAAATTTTGGGCGGTAGTCGCCTCCCCCCCTCCCGCCCCCTGTCTCGTACGCCTATGTCAATAAGGCATTCCCAACATGAACATAATACGAAGCCAAAGTGAAAGTGTGAAAGTGAAAGAAACTTTAAAGAAAGCGTGTTAATTCTCGTATTTTACTCGTATGTACTCGTATTTT
>CACRXK020008347.1:0-21003 GCA_902702795.2 Paramuricea clavata
TTTGAATAGTTTTGAAAGACTTTTAGACACTTTTTGCCGTTTGAAACTCGGCTCTTGTCGCGGGGCAAAAAAATTGCGTATTGCCCGTGGGCAATACGGGAAAATCCTGCCTCGTCAGCAGCCAATCAAATTGCGCGATTCCTCAAAACAAATGCTTGCCGTATAATATTATTATTTATTATATGGCAAGAATTTGTTTTGATGAATCGTGCAATTTGATTGGCTGCTGATGAGGCAGGATTTTCCCGTATTGCCCACGGGCAATACGCAATTTTTTTGCCCTGCGACAAGAGCCGAGTTTCAAACGGCAAAAAGTGTCTAAAAGTCTTTCAAAACTATTCAAAACGAAGAAAAATTAACCTAAACTAAAGAAAAGGAGCACCTTCTATTGTTAAAGAACTTTCTCAATATGTTTTTGTTAGCGAAAGTCGAATTTACAAGGTAAATTTTACAATGTTTATAACTAATAAACCAGTCAGGAATAGCTGTGTTTTGACTTTGTGAAGAGCTTCAAATTTTATTTGCAGAAAGCCGAGGAATTTGACACCATCCCAAATGAAAACTACAACTAAAGCAGCCACAGGTTTATATTTTTTCCCTGATAAAAAGAGACATATTTATGAGATGAAGCGAACTCAAAACAAGTCTACAAAAAGTCAAAAACGTACTTGTCCATAGTATCATACTGTTTATTTATTTTATTGTTTTCATATTTGTTGTCTTTGTCTTTGATTAAATGACGAAATACCTCGTATTTTTTCTTGAAATACTATCCAAACTGTGTTAGTGTTCTATATAAAAAGTGCTGTACAGTAGTTTTACTAACCAACAGAACATTTTTACAATTGTTGTTTTTTGCAAATGTTTCGGGATTTGTACTTTGCCCTCGTGTGACCTTTTTTCCATTTTTTTCAAACGTACAATGCCATATAATAAAAAACTTACTGACCTCAACGGTTCGAGCAGTACGAGAAAATATCCAACTCGGTCTTGCAGTATTGACCTCGCTATCGCTCGGTCAATACAGCAAGACCTCTGTTGGATATTTTCCCGTACTGCCCTCACTCTCGGTCAGTAAGTTATTGACATTTAGTATGTATACTGATTCCTGACTGGTCGGAGATCACCGAATAATATACACTTAATTTCTGCACCCGAGGGAAATAGTTAGTTTTGTTTTCCTGAGAATCTCAATGTTTCCCGAGACGAAGTCGAGGGAAACATTGAGATTTGAGGGAAAACAAAACTAACTATTTCCTAGGGAAAAGACGTTAAGTGTTTTGTTATATAGGGACGAAACAAATATCAACATTGAACAACATTCATACAACAATATTTGTATTTCATGACAAAAACTCTATAGCGTAAACGAGTTTAAAATTTAAAAAACGTATTTAAATGGCTTCAGCCGCATATCCTGTTGCCTGTTATGTATTTTTCTTCTCTTTATTTTAACACAAAGCCACGAAAACAGTAGTTTAAATAGTAAAAAATTTGTGCGCCATTTTGTTTATTTATGTATGTGGTCGATCAGGGCGGGCAACAAATTTTCTCTTATTGCCCGGGCGGGTTACATTGCATTTATCTAAAGCCACGTGACTACAAATCAGCCAATCACTTATGGTGTTCACACTAGCTATATAACAATTCTCAATATTCGGTACTTATTACGTAATGGATGAAACTTGCATCCAAAAAAATTATTGGACGCTGTCCTGCTCAGCTTCGCTTCGGCAGATAACATTGACCTTGGTCTGAATAATTCTTGATATCATGCTCAGCCTCATCCAATAATTGTTTAATATATTACCTTTATCGTTACCGACCGTAGGAAGGCAGCACACTACCCTTGACGTTGACATTTACTATGCCTACACATTAGTGACAATCCCATTGCCGAGCAGTGGCGGCAATTCATTTTTTCCGGGGTGTGGGCAAATTAAGCCTCCTAAATTTCCGACCAAACTTTCAAATTTCCGACAACCGCCCTCCCATTTGCACTCGAAAAGGCTGTTTTTAGCCTGCTTTTAGGTCAAAATTTCCGTGAAGGTGGGCGGGAGTGGTCGCCCCACCCCGCCAAGATTTCCGCCACTGTTGCCGAGCCAGCAAGAATTTCGATTTGAGACTCGATTCGGAAATTTAGATGTTAACTGTATTGCGCAATCCATGTAAACGTCAAGTGTTCAAGTCCAAAGCTCAAGATTTTCAACACTTTCCATCGCAGCAAATAACTTTCTTGACTTTCAACACTTTCTATCGCAGGAAATAACGTTGTAATGGTCATAACAAACACATTTTTTAATGGAGGCATGTCATTAAATTGCATGATGATCATGTTATGTCCGTGATTTTTATATTGGCTTCACGACTGATAACCTCCAGGTTTTTAATTAATCATCTGAACTTGGCAAACCTGAAATAACCACAATACTGAAAATAAACATTTTATACGTGTTTATGATAATTTAAATCTATAAGTTATCAGAATAACAGACTCTTCGTATGCTTCTATATGAGAAAGCAAAACATACATTTGTACAATAATTATACATCAATAGGCAGCATTTTCCTTGCGATAGTAACGTCTAGTATTTTGCTATAGTGTGAATAAAGTTGTTCGTTATAAATTATGATCAATGAAGTGGAGCTATTATTATAAGGTTGTTGAGCAACCAGTCATGTTATCCATTCCGAGGTGCCAACTTTAGCAGGTAACAGTACGGTCACTACGGTGGTATAATATCCTGCCATCATAATCAACACCTTAATTGTTCAATCAGCGACAATAAGACAATGAATGTACTCTACCAATATTTAATATAAAGATAAAAAGCAGAGCCCAGCAAATAACTTTAATAATAACTTTAATAAATTCATTTAGATTTGTCCGAAGATGTTTTTTTACCGCGAATATGCTGGTTTTTAACCTAATCTAAATTAGCATTAGTGAGTGTTTTAGTAACAAATTATAAGTCTGCGCATACAGTATATATATATGTGAATGTGTATTTTTAAGTATTTAGTCTAATCTTATTCGTTTTCTTAAACAAATACATGTAAAATTAGTTTTAATATCCTTGTAAACCTAACATATTTCAGCAGTGGAATTAGTTATATTCTGGAGCTGTAAGTTTTAGTGTCAAATAAACTATCAAACTATCAAACTATTGTAAACAGCGAAACGTTAGCCATTAAAATTTTATTTTTATTATGTTTGGTTTTTTTTATGTTTGCAGGTCTCTGCTTTTTATATTTAAATTAAGATTTACGAAAATTTTTTCACAGTATATTTGATCGATTGCCCCCTCGAAACAGCTCTGAGCGGTTGAAAAGTAGGTATACATGTTTCTTTTGAGATTCATAAATGCTAAATACCTAATTTTAAAAAATATCAAACAATATCCGAACAATAATTATGAAAAAAACTTACAGTAAAAATAAAAAAATACAAATCATTAAGTTAAACTGTGATTGACATACCAAAAAGTAAAAGTTGTTTTGAAACTTGAACTACAGTACTATAAATGGGAATATATGAGAAGTGATTTCATGTAATGATTGTCTTCGAATTAAATACATATTTGTATACATCGATAATACGGTAATAATTAAAGAGGGAATTTATGAAGGAATACCTAAAGAATTTAGAATCTGATAGGCTTTAAACTATATGCTCCGTATTACGAAATATCGTCAGATTAGACTCTGATAATTCGAAAATAAGAACACCATTGTAAAGATTTAGCATGACTATACAGGTCATATAGACAATAGGCAATAATACATTACTTTTATATATTGCTAGAGAGTGACTAAAGCTCTTCAAGAAGCAGCTGTCATGTTGTTGAACAACCAGTGGTGTCATTCATTCCGAGGTGCCAACTTCCGGAAGTAACAGTACGGTGGTATATTATCCTGCCATCGTAATCAACACTTTGATCTTTCAATCAGGGACATTAAGACATTGTACTCCACCAAAAATTGTTCATTCAACTCTTTGAAGTCTATCTATAAAGTCTACATCACTTAACGAGGTAAGCAATATTTTTTGTCGGCTAATCTATATTTTAGGCTAAAGCCTTTATTTCATTAAGTTGAAATATTTTGTGGATGTAGTTCAAGTTCTACAATGTTTCTAGTTGTGTAGCTTTGTTATTTTCATTTCTGTAAGCATTGCGATCCCTAGAACTCAAAGCTTCGCAAATGTATGAAAAGTATTTGGAAAAACAACGACATGCGACCATACCTCCTTGTTCACCTCAAAACTTTGTAATGTTCAATCTGCATCTTTATGTTCGTTGTGCTGAAAACGTTGAGATATTAAAGTTCCTACGGCATTAAAAAAATAAAGGTTTGCAGTATGTTGGTGTATACATTCTTAGTGCCACACAACATTACTACTTCTTGAAAAGAACGTAGTCCATCCGTAATATGTTCCATCTCTTTTAAAAATATGAAAAGATACACTTATATAGCTTTAATGTTCAACTGTACCAAATGCTGAAATTGCTTATATCTTCCACGGTATTTTAACTGGTGTTTTTGACATATTTTTCTTGCAAACTTTGCATTTTGCAACAAGAAAATAACCAGAAAACAATGTGTTTTCTTTTGAATTCTTTTTCATTTTCGCCATTTTGGCTCTTCTCTTTCAACGGTAACATTGTCTTTTTTCCAGCAACAGCTGTGAATTGCTGGAAACCTGACCCTGCATGAGCAAGCTAAATTGTCTTACATATGAAGGCTGCATGTTGAATGTTAGGTTGCAAAACAATAGTCGGCTTTAAATTTAGAAGTTAGCATTTTTAAACCTATCAGGACGTCTGTATTATAATAGCTACAATTACTACCAAAACATGTTTCATGTTCCTTTAAATTATATTTAATCATACTTTAAACTATGTAAACACAATTTTACTGACGATTTCCTTCAGTGTTGGTTTATGATGATTTCCAATATTGGCAATAACAATCTGAGTGTTAATGTATATTTTAGATACATTTGTTCAAACACATATTATTTGTCTATTGGCAATCCCAAGTTCAACAGTGGAAATGAACACAGAATTGTTACGTTCCTGAACAATCTAAATTGTCTTTTTTTATTTCGCTTTTTCAGCTTTCAGAGAGAAATCCTCCATCTCTGAACCTCTTTATTAAACTCATTCAGCATATAATTGTAATTGTAATTAAATTTGCTACACAATACAACTTTTTAAAGAATAAAAATAGATAAACAACAATTGATAAATTAATAATGACATAAACAACGAGTTTGTTATCAAGTGGCGAGGAAGTTCAAAATAGAAACCATAAGGCTTATAATAGATTTGGACCCATCATTAACAAGTATGTACTAGCATTATATATGAGCTAGACCATTGAGGCAGGAGTGGCATATTTAAAATAAATATTGATATTTCGCACTACATAGATCAATTATTAAATAAATATATTTTTAGTTTCGATTGGAATAGAGAAACTAATGCAACATCACGTTTACCAGCATCCAGAGAGCCATAAAAACAAGGACCCTGATAATTTGCGGAAAATTTTCTAATATTAGTTCGACAACTTGGAACATAAAATAAGCTGGAGGCGCGAGTAATATAATTGTGAACTTGATTAGTTTTTATAAATGAACTGGCTAAATTCGCAGGCAGTAAATTGTTCTCACATTTGTACATAAAGATTCCTAATTGAAATAGGTAAATATTATTCAGCTTTAAGATATTTAGATTCCTAAAAATAGCATCGGTATGCGCATCATATACTTCCCTGTTGATGATTCTAATGACACGCTTTTGTAAAAGATGAATTCGATGCAAACACGATCTTTTTAATTTTACTGAAAATAAAATATATAGATGACTGGGGTCTACATGCATTCTTGGGATTCCACCAGGTCTAGCATCCATTAGATCAGAGTAGCCTATCTCAAAATAAATTTGCAGAAATACCTGATTTTCTAAAAAGATCTTTTATTGAAGGCTATTAGAAAAACGAGCAATGAAGCAACAAGAAAATAAATATTGTTAAATTACAGATTGTTAATTAGGATACAATGCATTACTGTGCGAATATTAGAAAAGGTTTATAGAATGTGCAAGATACTCCACAATGTACAAATATCTGTCATCCTTGCACTGACAGAATGAGGTCGATGTTGTTAGATAATCATATCATCAACATTTTAAAAGTAATATCACGGAGATATATTAAAAATATACGGTCATGTCAAACTCGGAGCTTTAAAGGAAAACCTGGGAAAGTATTCTTTTGTTCAGTAGGGGGAATACGATAAGCGAAACTACCTAGTAGTTTTGCCTTACTCTTTAAATTTGCTTTTTTTTATTTTGACCATGATTGATAGAAGATTATGTATATCTTTGCAATTCTTTGATAGTTTAGCTATCCATGTTTTTTTGTTTTTGTGTAAAAAATTGCAATTGTTTAGGCAGTCAAGAGTAATTGTCGTTTTCACATGTAAATTTGTTGTTTTGCTCATTTGGCATATCTACTAGAAAATACATGCATGCAGAAACCCTCGCCTTGCTGACAAAACCGTTGTATTTTTCGAACATGAAGTATCTAAAGTAGTTGTTATGGTAACACGATAATTTTTTAAGAATATTCTTACAAATGAAAATCGCCTAAAAATATCACTTTTAATTACAAAATTATCAATTTCCCAACATATAGATGTTAGGTATGTGATTATACGTAATAGAAGCTTCAATTTAAGGTAAAATTCAACCACAAACAATTCACAAAACGTTTTAAATTGTTCTTTATAAAACCAAACTGCCTTTATTAAACTATTAAATGGCTTTATCGATAAACTTTGAGTTTGCAATAAAATTATTTCAAATTCTCACTTGCAAGTAACTTCGCTTTATTTTTTATTTAAAAAATTCAATATAATAAAAAAGGGAATCAATATTAAAGATACACTGAAATTATATGCTGTCTTGTTTTAATAGTTGTTTCATATACGCAAAGGCCGTCTGGTTTTAAAGCCATTATAAAATCAATATTTAAAACAAACTTACCTTCGTTAACGTCGGCTCCCTTCTTTTAGCTGATTCTTTCGCCCTTTCTTTCTTGAAATTTACAAAATCTTGCAGAAATAGGAGCAAAAATGAAATATATTTACAAGAAATTTATCAATCATCAATTAAGAAATCAGTGCTTCCATTTTGAAGGAAATTTCCTTTTGAAAGGATTTTTTGGCAAAATGAAGGAAATAAAAAGGAAATAATTTTTAAAGGAAATTTGAAGGAAATTCTAGAAAAATAAAGGAAAGTTGAAGGAAAATACAAAAATATCTTAAAATTAGTTAAATTTTGGAAATAAAGTGTAAAATATGTCTCAATTCGATTTGCGGAAGCAGAGTAACCGGACAGGCAGCCGCATAAGTCACAACCGCATTCTTTCCACAGTATAATATTAATACTCTTAGCTTCAGGTTGCTTTCATATTCGAATATGTCATTTGTTCATTTATAGGTTAGCAATGTTTTGAAATTCCCAAGAATCACGTGTATATATCTCATTTACATTTTATAAGCACGTGATTTTTGAAGGGGAATTTTACAATGTTAACACGGGGAAAATGTTACAACGGTAATTAAATTACTGTATTACTGCAGTTGCACCATTGATATGTAGCTACAAAACCTTGATCGATGTATTAGTTCCTAATTTCTTCATATTTGTCACTAAAAATTGGTTAAAATTGGCTGTAAGTAGTGTATAATTTATAGTAAATTACACATTTTCTTCGATGAGAGTTTGTTGAACACTGATTTTGAGAAGGAAATTAGAAGGAATTTTTAATATTTTTTGAAGGAAATTCCGGTCAAAAAAAGGAAAAAATAAGGAAATTACCAAGTTCGGAAATGGAAGCACTGCAAGAAATGTTTGCTATTTCGTTGTCGTCATGCAGTCGTTATAATGCAAACTTTAAATTGGACCAATCAGTGTCCGTTATTCATGACAGTCCGCCATATTTTTGAGATCAGTGAGGATGACCAGCGAGTGTATCTAAAAGGCGAGGGTCGAGAGTCGAGAGTAAAGGTCGAGAGTAAAAGTCGAGAGTCGAGAGTAAAAGTCGAGAGTCGAGAGTAAAAGTCGAGAGTCGAGAGTAAAAAGTCGAGAGTCGAGAGTAAAAAGTCGAGAGTCGAGAGTAAAAAGTCGAGAGTCGAGAGTAAAAAGTCGAGAGTCGATCGAGAGTAAAAAGTCGAGAGTCGATCGAGAGTAAAAAGTCGAGAGTCGGCAAATGTCATCATAAACAACACATTGGGGGGCCAAAATATTTTTAACACAATATATAACCGATCCGTAACAACGGCTGATTATAGCCGTACGGGCGAGGGGGGGGGAGGCAGTCCCGCTCTCCCAGTCAACATAAAGTCATGCAAATTATAAACGTTTAAATTCGGGCAAAAATTGGGGGAAATAAATTTAAAAAGAAGACAGTACATGCAATATGGTATTTGAAAATACCAGAAATATGTAAAAGTAACGAGGAATCGACAAATAGGAAAATATTTTTGTCTACTTCCCAACGACAATTTTGGAAATTTAGTTACACGGAAAATTTTATTCAGTCTGGCTCCCGCCCGTACGCCTATGACGGCTGAACTAATTTCATTTCCTGTGTATCGGAACATAAAGCAAACAATATTTGCGAAACATAATTAGTAAGCTCAAATTCTCGAGATTAAAGTAAACAAGAGGCATATACGATCAAAGGAATAATCCAGTATAATATAAAACAAAACTTTTCTCAAAAATTTTGCCACAACATTCAATAATAATAACTATTATCTAAAATAACTAGTTTTATCGCTTCCTTGTATATTACTGTCCATCCTTCCCGCTTTTACATGCACCTATTTCCGCGAAAAATTACTCATATGTGAAGCTACATATAAATAGGCCTACCTAGGACTTTACAATCACGTGCGAGACATATTACCACATATACGACAAAAGAATCCTATTTTTACTGGCTCGTATTTATGAATTCACAATTGTATGAATCGTTAGATTGTGATCAACGTGGATTTCTTAATACGCTCTCATTTGATATAAACGTACGTTAAAGAATAAGTGACATTTTAGTTACAAGCCTGGAGATGGCTGTCAAAATTCAGCCGAGTTTATGTATCAGTTAGAATGAAATGACATGTGAAAACATTTGGCAAGATTGAGGCATCAAATGCGATATTATTTTCTTATCCAATCTTTTTTGTTTTTGTTATCACGTTATTACTGTTGTAGCAATATTTATTGGAAAGTTTGTATTTCAGCCGTTGGTACTTGTTACGGAATGGCTATGTAAACGTGGTTAACAATATTTTGACTTTGTTGTTTCTGACGGCATTTGCTCTCGACTTTTTACTCTCGATCGACTCTCCCCTTATTACTCTCGACTCTCGACTTTTTACTCTCGACTTTTTACTCTCGACTCTCGACATTTTACTCTCGACTCTCGACTTTTACTCTCGACTCTCGACATTTACTCTCGACTCTCGACTTTTACTCTCGATTCTCGACCTATATACTCTCGACTCTCGACTTTTAGATACACTCATGACCATCCATCGTTGGTGACCGACGCCCGCATTCATTGATGAACTTTAGACTTCGCTAATGCTTTTTTCTCCCCGGTGTAAATAGCCGGGGGGGGGGGGAATTAGTTCCCTCCCCTCGGACGGCGCTTTGCGCCGCCGGCTCGGGGATGATAAAATATGATTGGTCGGCTGAGGTCACCAGTCTAGTGTGATTGGCTTAAAAAGGGATGCGATTTCTGCACGAAATCGCACTGCGACAAGACATTTGCGAAACCTTCAATTTGTGTGAGAATACGCGAATCGGCTAGCGCTAGATTGTAAAGGTTGTAATCGTTCTAAAGGTCGGTGAAAATGATATACTACCATATTTTTCTTAAAGATGAACTCGCTTGTTGGAATATTGTTGCTCGTCTTATTTACAACAGCTGTTTTTGCCAAATACCATCGCAAGAAATTCCATAAAGACGATCCTCCTCGTTGTGAAGGTGATCGAGATTCTCCATGTTTCCAGTGCCTGTATTCCTGTATGTTCTGTGTGGAGACCTGGGGAAAGCACCAGTACGACGGACATGCGTGTGCTATGGGGTGTAGAAGCAGCAACGGCGAAAACAAGGACAAAGATTGCTCAAAACACATGAAGACAGGAGGTTCATCCCATGGTGCTAGATCGTACTCAAGTTTTAATGCATTAGCATAAAATTAGAATATGCAGCTGCAACATAGCCATGCATGTAGTTTATTTGAGGAAAGCTATCAAACCGAAACAATAGTCGAAATTAATGTATGTTAGGCAGTCATTGAAATTAAATAGTTTCAAGAAAGATTATGGCTATAATTTTCCTGCATTGGTTGTGGATTTATGTAGAGCATGAGTACTGTCGCCAACTAAATACGAAGCTCAAAAGTAAGAACCTCTTGAAGGCTATTAATTAATTTACCTTTGTTAAAATTTTGCATCTTCAGATATCTCGACCGCCGCTCTACTCATTGAGCTATCGATTCAATGGAGATTGGTGGCAAGTTTTATCCAGTTTAAGTGCACGACATATTTTCGTTACGACTTACGCTTGTCTTAGAGGACGCGCAGTGTTTCAATTCTATTTCGGAACCATCCTTACAGACACGAAAAACTAGTTTCATGTTATTCTGACACTGTAATAGACCAACGCAAAAATGCGTTGGCTCGAGCAGGATTTAAGCTATCGAGTCAACCGGGAATGGTAACGGCCGGGATTGAAATATTTTCGTGTCGAGTGGTTTTTCGTATCTCTGAGGATGGTTCTAAAATAGAATTTAAATACTGCGCGTCCTCTAAGACAAGCGTAAAGTCGTCACGAAAATATCAGTGTACCTAAATTGGATAAGACTCGCTACCAATTCCCGTTGACTCGATAGCTCAATGAGTAGAGCGGCGGTCTAGATACCCGAAGATGCGAGTTCAAATCCCGCTCGAGCCAACGAATTTTCCGTTGGTCTATTGCAGTCATAAGAATAACATGAAACTGGTTTTTCGTATATCTGAGGATGGTTCTGAAGTAAGGCGTGTAAAATTACACACCTTTTCTCGTAAAAGGAACTATAATTTAAGAAATAGAACGAGTCGTGTGGTCGATGATGTGATAATAATGGACGCGGGGAATGTTTGGCGGATACGAGAGAAGCTTGTTTTGAACGCTTCTCGAGTATTCTCTCAACATTGCCCGCGTGTATTATCGCATCATAAGCGCACGAGACGATTATTTAATACAAGTAGAAGATATTACATCAGAGGAGGGTGGAAGATCTTCCCAGCATGCATTGCAACTCATCAGTATTCACAATCACGATTAATCACAATGTTAGTTGGAAAAGTTGTGGATATTTATTTCGATATTTCGCCACGAACAGTTCGTGTTTTTGAAGGTAAGTTTTCATAATTATTTTAAATATGAGTCAAATTAACGATTGTTGCTTCATTTGGTGTTCTAACAACGTTTAGTTATATGTTAATCGCAATTTGTATTGACCTGTTTTCTGGGTCAATGCACAAGTGTCAAAAGTGGCTTTCAAAACCGCTGGGGACAATTGGGTTTATAAATGAGTAAATTAAATAAAAGACACACTATCGTATTCAGGAAGAGTTGTTCTTTCTATAAGAAGTTTAAAAAATGAATTGTCCCCATCAAACTGACGAGTAATCGCGGTTTGAAAATGGGGCATTTTCGGTATACTATGTCGCCCATCGCGGGAATAGTCGACTGCATGGGAATTATGGCGCGAGGAAAATTACTGTACGAGTCGTTATTATTTTTGTTTCATTTTGAAACATGGCATGACGAGCCGCACGTTTTGAAAACCAGCGGGATTTGCAAACTGAGTTTGCATTTTTCAGGAAGCGGGTGCAGCTTACCCACCAACAATTAACACTATGCGATGTCATCAATCCAGGAGTAACTGCTCAAACACAGTGTGAGATCAAACATTTAATAAGTTTAATTTAAGTCCAAATATTAACCTACATATGTTATATGATATTTTAGGTACAGTTTAGTACAAATAAATGGCTTGATTGTTGACAGAGCTAACACTACAGGATACCGCTATAGATACCGCTCCAGGTGTAGCTAATTCACAATGCTATTTTGGCTTAGATGCGCCAAAAGATGCTTGTGGTTTAGATGCGCAATGCGTTCTTTAGGTATATGGTATTAATATCTCCTTACTAGTTTGTTTTCCCTTACGGATTGCAATAGGCCTACATTGGAAAAAGGTCGCGCAAGGAGAGGAAAATAGATTATATAATTATACAAGATATTTTATTTTGAAAGGCTATATATTTGCGTACGTTAGTCTGTAATACAGACTCTCAATAGCTTCCAATGGTTAAGAAAAATGAAGCATCTTCACACTAGAAGGGCTTAAAAGGAGCAAACGCTCAGTACTTTGTGTTGCACGCGCCGTGATTTATAGTGCAACATACTAATATTTAGTGTATACAAGGAATAACACAGACTCATATCTAGCTTCGACTGGTTAAAAGAAGATGGAGCATCTTCATAACCTGCCAGCAAAAGATGGCACATCTGGCACAGGAGTTTCCACTAAAAGGACTCTTAATTATTCCGGCAAAGGCGAAGCCAACTATATATAGGCTATATTTTGCGTTGCGCCGTATTTTATAGTATGATAATAATAATAATAAAAATAATAATAATCCCGGAGCCGACGGCGCGAAGCGCCGTGCGAGGGTACTAATTCCCCCCGGCTATTTACACCCGGGGAAACGAAAGCATTAGCGGAGTCTAAAGTCCATCAAATATCGCGGGCGTGGGTCACCAACGGTGTTGGGTGGGTGGTCATCCTCACTGACCTCAAAAATATGGCGCACTGTAATGAGTAGCGGACACTGATTGGTTCTATTTAAAGTTTGCATTATAACGACTGCATGACGACAGCGAAATAGCGTTTATTTCTTGATTTGAATATTTGATGATTCATGATTGATAAATTTCTTGCGAATATATTTCATTTTTTGCTCGCATTTTTGCAATATTTTGTAAATTTCAAACGCTCTCTCCGAAAGAAACTTCGAAAGAATCGGCTAAAAGAAGGGAGCCGACGTTAACGAAGGTAAGTTTGTTTTAAATATTGATTTTATAATGGCTTAATAAAACCCGACGGCGTTTGCGTATATGAAACAACTAAACAAGACAGAATATAATTTCGCTCAGTGTATCTTTAATATTGATTCACTTTTTTATTATATTGAATTTTTGAAATAAATAAAAAAGAAAGCAAAGTTATTTGCAAGCGAGAATTTGAAATCATTTTATTGCAAACTCAAAGTTTATCGATAAAGCCATTTAATTAAAGACAGTTTAGTTAAACAGCACTTTAAAACGTTTTGCGAAGCGTTTGTGGTTGAATTTTACCTTATATTGAGGCTTATATTACGTATAATAACATACCTAACATATATATGTTGGGAAATTAATAATTTTGTAATTAAAAGTGATATTTTTATGCGATTTTTCATTTGTAAGAATATTCTTAAAGAATTATCGTGTTACCATGACAACTACTTTAGAACTTCATGTTCGGAAAATACAATGGTTTTGTCAGCAAGGCGAGGGTTTCTGCATGCATGTATTTTCTAGTAATAACTTTAATACAAACAAATAAACTGATTACAGTATATGGAAAATGAGCTTAAGATACAAACTTACAATTGGTCAAATGTTTTTAAAATATCATAACAGAATTTAGCAACTAGTGAATTTATGTATTTGTCTTTCATTGACATAACATAGATGAAAAGATCATGGTTATTAAAAAATCTAAAAGAAAAGTATATATAATATGTGCTGTACTGTATACAAGGAATAACACAGACTCCTATTTAGCTTCCACTGGTTAAGAAAAGATGGAGCATCTTCATAACCTGGCAGCAAAAGATGGCACATCTTTCTGGCACAGGAGTTTCCACTAAATGGACTCTTAATTATTCCGGCAAAGGCAAAGCGAACTATAGGCTATATTTTGCGTTGCGCCGTGTTTTATAGTATAGTATGTACTGTAGGGTAATGCAGGGCAAAATGGGACAGTGAGGCTAAATGAGACACTCCGACTCATTCGCACTTATATGACGTTCTATTTAATTATTTATACCACAATCATCGCAGGCTCAGTAACAAACATTTTTGCTTCTATACTTCGTCGAAAGCTGTGTTAAATTTGCACAAAAACAACGAGAAAATAACGATTTTTTAAACCAATTTGGATGATCGATCGGCAATTAAAGGTACGTTATTACTTAGCTATTTTAGCTAACCGGTTGTTATTTCTAGAACATCGCATGTATCGAATAAAACCTATTTGTTTGGTGGGGTTTATAACATGGTCTTTCAAGTCACACGTGGTATTTTTGTCAATTTTCATCTATACTTTGATTTTTGGCGTGTTTATTTGACTGACTTGAGCTTATACCATTGAGGCAAAATGAGACAGCTGAGTCTAAACCAAGTAATGTATATTTATTCAGTGTGTTGCTGTTCATTTCACCTTTTACTGTGCTCTAGCTTATTGTCAATCTCTTAATATATATGATATAAATACTATCTTGGATTACTACCAGTACTATCTGTATTATATTCCTCAATTGTTGATTTAATACCACTTTCTCCTGCTTGCGAAAGTTAAAGGGTTTATGTTTCTGATTGAATCAATATGTACTTTTATTCTACAATTTATCATAAGTTCATATGTCATATATTTTATGCTATAAACAGCTTAGTCCGTGTCACAAATCAAACTAACTTTTATTTTATTTAGGACGGTCAGGAACTATGTATGCAAAACTCAATGTGCAAACTGGAATGAGGGTCGGATCCGTCTTGCCATCTCTGCAGTTGAGAAGAACTGTCGATACGAAAGCTTCAAATGTCTACAGGGATTAAATCGCCGAATCAATGGTAGGCTAAAAAATTTATCTTTTTGTGGTGAACGTTGGTCAAAGTCATGCCTGGTGAGGATTGGATGACTTGTTCACAATGCAAACAATGGTGTCACGAAGAACGCTGTACTGTTACCGCAGCCAATGTGACCTGTGTGTGTGTGACATTGAACTTAAAAATGATTTGAAACATGTATTTTATAATTAGTTCTAAAGTTCTATTAAAATAAGTATAATTATATTGACTTTATTTTTAATTTTTAGCCCTGTCTCATTTTGCCTCACTGTGCCGGGGCAAGATGAGACAATTACCACTGCTAGGTTTTCCTCGATTTATTGCAAATAAATTATTTCAAACATTTTTTTTTGCTTTACATATCTTGCTGTGAGTCAACCTCACATACCCAAGTCAAAAAGAAAATTCAAATTGCTATGTCTTCCATTCTACAACAGTAAATGTCCTTAGGTGTCTCATTTTGCCCTGCATTACCCTATACAAGGAATAACACAGACTCCTATTTAGGTTCCACTGGTTAAGAAAAGATGGAGCATCTTCATAACCTGCCACCAAAAGATGACACATCTTTCTGGCACAGGAGTTTCCACTAAAAGGACTCTTAATTATTCCGGCAGAGGCAAAGCCAAAGGCTATATATATGTTTTACGTTGCGCCGTGTTTTATAGCATAATATGTACCGTATACATGGAGTAACACAGACACCTGTTTAGCTTCCACTGGTTAAGAAAAGATGGAGCATCTTCATAACCTGCCAGCAAAGATGGCACATCTTTCAGGCACAGGAGTTTCCACTAAAAGGACTCCTAAGTATTCCTGCTGAGGCAAAGGCTATATTTTGCGTTGCGCCGTGATTTATAGTGGGATATGTACTGCATGCAGAGAAAAATACAGACTCCTATTTATAGCTTTCACTGCTTAAGAAAAGATGGAACATCTTCATAACCCGTTTTTTAAGTTTAGATATAATGAGAACCATATTGGTGTCCTAGTAATAATTTTATGCCTCAATAATCCCTAAATATTGGATCAAAAAGTGCTGTGTGCATGAAATATGATAGTGTGATGGCCTCGTGTTGTTGGCACAATGTATGCCTGTGAAAATTATGTTGTATTTGATGAAACTGAGGATAAAAGATAAAAAAACGACTTGTATTTGTATAAATGAGAACCTAAGAAATATAAGTAGCCTACATGTGTAGATTTATGAAACACAAAACTGGAGATGCATGATGTGCAATATTGTAAAGGTAAATAAATATAACCTGTGGTGTAAAATATATACTTGATATAGCTAAATATATAAAGCTAGAGTATGATCGCGCTGCACTATAAAGTATAAAAAGCTTGTATGTAGGCATGTAAAATATATAGAGCGAGAGAAAGAGATAGTCATGTGTGTAAAATTCAATATCCCTGCACGCGGCGTTTCGTCCTTCATGGTCTCATGGACTCGTCAGCATATAATGGAAATGGGGTTGGTATATGTGTAAGAAGGATAGAATACAGAAACCGATTTGGATTACAGAGTCAATAAACATAAAAATAGCAATATTTGTGTATGACTATTGTAAAATAAATGTAAATTAGTAAAAAGTGTCTTACCAAATTCTTTCAATTAGAACACATTATAATCACAATACCTTGCTCCATTCGTGAATTGGATTTTCAAAATCCATGCCTCTTGTCCTCGCAATATTCGTCAACATATTTATCTCCATTTCTTCATTAAGGTCCACACACACCGGACGCGACGCGATAAAAACATCTGAAGAAGTGATCATCGCGGCAAAGTTTGTGCACAAACTGGCGGCGATTTTGCGCACGCAAAGAAAAAAATTGCGGACACCGAAGAGGAGTTGTTGTTGCTTTTGCTCGTTTACAGATGATGTTGGCCGCTCAGAAGACGAACATGGTTTCACGAGATAATAAGAAAAAAGCAGGAGCTAGCTGAATTTCACAGTCTCGTGCAAGAACTTACATTAGATCAACAAAGATTCCTTCAGTATTTCAGAATGACTCCTGAAACGTTTGACAATCTCTGCATGTCGTTGGACCTCATATCCGCAAACAAACGACGAACTATAGAACGCCGATAAATCCCGAACAAAGACTAGCAATTTGTTTAATGTATTTTGTTATGATTTTGTACTCCACGTATATTTTAAAAATCTCTAAATTATATTTTAATAGGATAATGAATATAAACGAAGCTGTAATATTAAATGTACATTATCAATTATGGACTGCTTTCCTTTGCCCAAAAGTCATCACAAACGGTCAAATCTGTCAGAAAAGGACCGTGTAAGAAATGCTCTAACACTAGTAAACTTCGGCACTTCATAAACATGCCACAAGGGTTAAAAATTGGGAAAGTTCTGGGAGGGGGAGAAGTAACCACAATAACTACATAGGGGGAAATAAGTATTGCATGTATGATAATGATACAAGATATTATTGACAGTTTTATTGTTATCGTATAAAAAATCTTCAACCAATTCTTTTTTTTTTAGATTTTTAGCCACAGGAGATTCCTTCAAAACAATTGGTTTCAGCTATAGAGTTGGAGCTTCAACTGTTGGTAATATTGTGGAAGGAACATGTGAAGCACTCTGAGTGTCTCTTGTGAACACACACATGAAAATGCCTACTGAAGATGAATTGTAAACATTTGCAGAGAGATTTAAGTCAAGATGGAATTTCCCAAATTGCGTGGGAGCCATAGACGGAAACCATATCTGTTTCCAAGCACCACCCAACTCGAGTTCCTTGTTTTTCAACTATAAAGGAACATTTTCCCTTGTTTTGATGGCATTAGCTGATGCAGATTACTGTTTTTTAGCTGTGGACATTGGAAGCGATGGATCCAATAGTGATGGGGATATTTTTGCTAACTCTTTGCTTGGTCAAGGACTGGCAACAAACCAACTCAATTTGGCTCCACCTGTTCGCTTGCCGGAGGGTTCTTTGTTGGGGTCAATGCCTTATGTTGTTGTGGGTGATGAAGCTTGCCCGCTTAAAACATATTTGTTGCGTCCATATCCAGGAAAAGCCCTATCCATTGACAAGCGGGTTTTTAACTACCGACTATCCAGGGCACGCAGAATTTCTGAAAATGCCTTTGGAATTCCGGCTCAGAGATGGCGAATATTTCAAAGGCGTATCAATTTACATCCCTCCAAATGTGAAAAGCTGGTTAAAGCATGCTGTATTTTACATTATTACTTGCAAAAACTGCATTGTAATGATTTGGTTACCAATAATGATGAAGGAGAGACGGATCAGCATGAAGTTCATGGATTGCAACATATTCCAAATATGGGATGCAGAGCCTCAATGCAAGCATATGCTTGTAGGGATAAATTCAAGGCATACTTTTGTATGGGTGATGGAGAGGTTCCATGGCAGTATACAACAGTCCAAAGAGGTACGGCAGTGTGATTTACAGTATGCACAGTTTACACGACAATTTGTAAAACAATTTATTGATCTTAAAACTGGGTTACAATGTATTGTACAGAAAATTAATTATTCAATGTTATATATCTAATTGATTAATTTAAATATAGTTAATGAATCTGCAATTTTGCAACAAATGTGTTGGGTAATTATAATAATAACAACAAGTCTATATGAATTATAAAATTATGAACAATGACTGCCTGTGCCATACTCAATTTCATAGAGAGTTTGTTGTATACGTAATTTGGCCAGTGCTTTTTTCTGGTCAGTCAGTCGTTTCAAAGGGGGAATGATAATTAATGCAAATGTTTCTTCATCAGATTTTTCAGCACTACTTTTGCTCTTTTTGTCCAAATAATTCAGTATTTGCTCAGAAACAGCATCTCGTGGTTTACGGTTTATCATCTTGTAACAACCCTATGTTTTCTTCAACCCTAAATACATCAGTTAGGTGTGACAAAGTGCTGAAGTCAGTATAAATTAATTGTTATTTAAAGCTTGCTAAAATAACGTAACGGGGCTTATCAGCCCGCAATTTATTTCAGAGTTCAAATTAAGTTACAGTACATTGCAGTATCAATAAATGGCTCCAAAAAACCCATGATTGTTTGTATTTCCATTCCTTTTTCTTTCCACCAGCATCACCACTTCGTCCTTCTTCTTCCCGTTTTCTTCTTAAATATGTATCTCGTAGATTTTTCCAACTTTTTTTGGCAAATGCTGCTGAAAGTAAATATATATAGTAATCATTTATTGTCATTAATAAAAGCAAAATAAGCTCGAAGTGTCGAACTTTGTCATTTTTTCGGGGAAAATACAAAGTTGCCTGTATGCTAGCAACTAGAACTTTTCATAGAAAAACTAGCTCGTCTCATATATCTGGCTTAACGTTGAAAACAAATATTATGAACTAAAGTATAAACAAAGATAATTTTATGATGAGAAAATATATCATTCTTAAGAACGACTTTTACTTTAATGTCGTTGTTTAGTGACCTTCAACTTTTAGCTCTTTGCTGATACTTGTCCATATATTTTCCTTCAACTCCACGTCCTTGTAGCAACTGTGTGTTTTGTCGTATAGTTCTGTAAACTTTTCCACCAACAAAATAAGCTTCTCGTCTAGTGTTGCTTGAGAGAGAGCAAGCCGCCGCTATTTTCCCGTCTTCACATAAAAAAATTCCGGACTTTTGATTGGCTAAAACTCTGCAAATATTTTGGCAAAGCGAAAAAATCGCTCTGAAAGCGAATTTTCCAAAGTCGCCCTGCGAATTTCAATGAATTGATTTATTTCTGTTCGCGCCGCCACGTGAAAATCGCCATATCGTGTCCGGTCTGTGTGAGCCTTTAGCGTGGCCTCACCAAAAACCGTGCCTTTGACCTTTCTCATTTCGAGCTCCATTCTATATGCCAATACGCGAGACTGGGTCTAAATCACCGTCAGGACTATCGTAATCTGACATTGCTATTAGGCGCGAAGTATCGCAGAACGGCTAATTATAATCAAATTGATTGAAACCATTGAAATAATAGGCATAGAATGCGTCTTCCTATCTTTTGTCCGTAAAAAAATTTTCTCCACAAAATGGCGCATTGAAAAGTGCATTCTTGTTGGTCCCAGACTCCTGAGACAAGGAATTTCACGCGGTTGCAGGGAGTGCGAATTGTTTTCTCAGCTGAAAAGTTTGCAAAAAAATTTATATCGGGACTTAAAATGGAAAAAAAGTTTGGTAAAGACGAAAAAGTGTCTAAAAACCCATTCCAGTGTTTTTTTTTTACGAAAAGCAATAGTTCTGAACAGAATATATGCAGAAATCGTCGTTTAAAAATAAATTTTCAACGTTATGTTAATATGTTGTTGTGCAAGCCAAAACAAAACACAAAAGATCAAGACAAACTCATTAGGTATGTTCCACAAATATTTCAACTCTTTTATAATATAAATGGAGTACTAGTTCAATAAACTTTTTAAACTTGCACAATTATATTTCATATTTTCTACGTTGCTTGAGCTTGAGGCAACGCTTTTGAAACCATAGTTTTCGACGACTATTTTTAGGCAATTTACAGTTATCGACAACTAAATATTCTTGTTTCAAGAACATGAAATTGATGTAAACACTTCGTCTACATTGAAGAAAAACGAAACCCGACGAATAAAAAACTATCAATTTCAGGGCCGTCACGAGCGGGGGGGGGGGGGGGGGGGGGGGGTGCTTCACCTCCCCAAATTGCGAAATCGGCATTCAGCAAATTATAATTGCATTTGTATTGTATTTAAAACTTCTTTTAAGAGGGAATCTCCACTATCACCGAGCAACTGGTGGCACATGATGAAAAATGAAATGTTTTCTGATTTTGTCCAGTGATACACTAATGTATACTTAGAAACGTGATGGGGTTTGTTTTCTGAAATATTATTTTAAACGCCGAAAAATTATCAAAACCTGACATGTACCCAAGATTCGTGAAATTAGCTAAAAACATAGTGAGTCATAGCTTTGCCCCCCCCCA
>CACRXK020008348.1:0-21001 GCA_902702795.2 Paramuricea clavata
TGGTCTTTGGTAAAGCCTGGTCTGCTGGCAACATTTGTTTTCCACTGATCTAAATATGGTAAAAACACATCAGTCATCCATGTAAGTCGTTGGTCATTTGGATCCGTGTATTGTTTCACGTTAGGATTTCTCTTGTGTACATGCTCAGTAGAAGATCTTGTATTTGCCATGTCAAAGAAATCATTAACCATTTCAATGAATTTAGCCAACTCGTCTGCCTCACCACCTGCATGGAAATATCGTAGTGCATTAGCCATAGATTTACTAAAAACCTGGATAGCAAAGCTAACTTTCATTTTTCCAAATGATGAGAGTTTGATGTGATCAAAGGTGATTTTCGGTGTTGTAAAAGCCCCTCCTGATCATGGTAATATGCTTGTGCAATAAAGCCACAACAAGTATTTGTCATTATTCCACATACATCTTGTGTGAATATGCCCAACATCCCAGCCAGATGAGTAAAGACAATTTCGTGTTGTTTTAATGACATGTGGCACATCAGCAAAAAAGTAAAGTTTACGTTGTGGTGCAAATAGGTTAATTGCATAATAAATAACCCCAGCATGTAAAGGATTTTGTAGACCTTTATGTAACATGTAAAGGATTTTGTAGACCTTTACGTTCCTGTTGGGCGAACCACCATCTGCTGTTGCTGCAACACACCAAAGATCCACTCTGAGCTCCAGCACTGACACAACTTGCCAGAAGAAGTTGAAGATCTGGAAAGATGTTGCAACTGCGATGTGAAATAATAACACAGATGAACTTTAAAGAAGTCATCAGCCCTCTTACTAAGAATGCAATAACTGTTGTTGCCATTGGTTGCTCATCTTCAAATGAAGAAAAAGTCAATTCAGGGTCACCAAGGTCTGTGAATTCAACAATTTCACCACTGTTCTTATCAAAAACGAGGGAAGATTTTATTTTCATCTCATCAAACACAATGGTCACATATTAGAATGTTAGGGTTTGGAATCCAAGTGAGAATATATACATTTTAAGACCTAACCAGGAACGACTGCGAAAAATGCAGCACAAGGTCCTCTGGTAGGAATTGAACGGCCCTGCGATTCCGGTGCATACAATGGTCACCTACCTCTTACACCCTGAGTAAGATGAGACTAGATCTTGCAACTGCTTTATTTTACCATTGTGAATACCTGGCTTGGGCTTAAAAACATTTTTATAGTTAATAAGGGTTCTTTCACTTGGTAATACTAAAACATCTTGTAGTGCCTTGTGGGCAGCTGAACTTTTTGCATACAGTGACAAGCAAAACCGGACAAACTGTGGGTGGTAATGTCTGCCTTTAGGATTAGCAGCAAAACTCTTTTTTTGCTGTTCCCAAAATAGCTTCATATGAGGAGAACACTCCAGGGAATTTTGGGAAATTATCAAGGTGATGTCTTTTTCTACACTTTCGCTTAATTTTATTCCATATACAGATATTTATTTTTCCATATGTTTTATTCTTTCCTCCAGTTGCTTGCACTCAAGCCTTTGTTGGGAAATAGTAGCTACTAAACATGGAACAGAAGATAGTGAGAGGGGTGCTTTTTTGGGCAGAGGTGTGGCATGAATGGAATTCTTTTTTTCCAGTTCCTTTAAACACCTATCATTAGCAGCTGAGCATGAATTACAAGTTTCCGAGCTGGCTTGGCAGAGCATCTCACATTTTTCTGTTCGGAAAAATGTACAAACTTTAAAGGGCAAGGGTTGAACATCTCCAGCAGTGGTATCAGTATCAGCATCCTTAATAACAGGAATTGTGTGACGCACAATTATATTCTTTCCCGAGGTTTGAGGTCCAGATGGGTCTTCGACGGTTTTTGCCGCACAGTTTGGTTTAGGAACACCAGCACAGAATGTGTATAGCTCTCCAATTTGTTAATTAAATCACGTAAACTGAAAAACTTAACTGATTGTTCATTCTCAGTGTAAAATGGATGGCTTTTAATAAGATCCCAACCAAATATACTGACACGAAACTTTAATGACGAATAGATGATGACTTGAAACTTTGGCAAAACATGCTCATTGTCAAACAAATGTAGTTTAACGAAAGAATTTGCTCTTCGTATTTCCATTGACCCAAAACCATTCGTTTCAAATTGCTAACTACACTTTTCAGGCTGGAATTTGTTGCACGTTTCGACTCAACTGAATCGGCCATTTCGACAACACGTACGATCGGTCGCCTTGATACTGGATCAGGCGCATCATGTAGTCTGGAAGGCAAATTCTCACTTGGAATAGAACCAGTGACAAGAGTTGAACACATTGGATCTATAAAATTAAAGAAATATCCTTTTAACAACCCTCTTTAGGCACTATTTACAACATCAGCGATAGTGTTATATCGGAAACACAAACTCAAACCGAAGGCTCTCAGAGAGTTTGTATATCCGAACCCGATAAAACATCGCCACACGAGTGTTTTCTTCATGAATTATTAATATTGAGTTTTTAAATACGTATAAACTTGACGTGCGCAATTGTAATTTGATACTTTTATAAGCCATTGTTTATGTAATCACTCGAGTGACATTATGGCAATATGTTACTAAGTAATTGAGTAAATATAGAATTACATAACAAAATTCATTTCGTTTAACAAAAAAGCCACTTACGTCTAATTATATCTTCCTTGAAGTGGATTTCGCAAATGTGTATAGTATTTTCGTCAATTTGGCGTTGAAGATCAGCATCCAAAACTCGTGTTCTGGTCAAACATTTGATCCATGCCAATCGTGAGCGGATTTTTTTGTCTTTTGTGTAGTCACTGTCAGTGTTTTTTACTGTTGGAATTTTTAAAAATGACACCTTTGGATTCTTTCTGCTATTGGAACATCCGTAGAAACTGCAATTTTCGCATAGCATTTTTCAATGGAATAAAACAAGGCAATTCAATATGGAACACTTTAATATATCATGTTTTTCATGCAGGTTCACGATCACGTGATAGCAAAATATTATAAAAATAACATAATATGTTTCCACACCCACTTTCACAGCCATCTCTGCTTCGATAGGCTATGGTGTAAAGGAGAGCAAATTAATTTGAAGATCTAATGAGCCAATTGCGGAATGCACAAAGCAACATGGTAGTTTAGTTACATAGCTGAATTTTCCATCATGGCGCTTGCTTTCTTCGAAGTAGAGTAGACAGTGAACAAATGAAAATTTAAAGAAAAGTTTATCATTTTCACTTCGATTAAAGCTTTTGCCAAATCTTTACGTCTTGTTCTATATTTCCACTCTGTCTTTGGCTTCTCCAAGCGAATGGTTTTGAAATATTTAACATGGTGTACAGAGTTGCTGAAGCATGAAAGGGCTTCAATTAGATATGGTCAGACTCGAATTGTGGTATTTTTCAC
Source organism: Paramuricea clavata (assembly GCA_902702795.2). Taxonomy (NCBI): domain Eukaryota; kingdom Metazoa; phylum Cnidaria; class Anthozoa; order Malacalcyonacea; family Plexauridae; genus Paramuricea; species Paramuricea clavata. The sequence continues at coordinate 3,378 of CACRXK020008348.1, forward strand.
ATTGTAAAGGTACGTACTTGGTTAATTACTTCTTAGATAAGGAACACATTGTGGATCATTGTTTAAATGGGAAAATACGGCGATCGACTCATTTCACGCGGCTTGAGATACGAAAATGTTCTCACACTAGGTCAGTCTAAAAACAACACATGTTTGATCAAGTGTTCTTTTCACAACCAAAACATTGAGCTCGTTTGGCGCTAAAACTAACCATTTGAAATACCTAGCTTTCTCATTTCAAATATTTTCGCTGTTGTAAAAAAGTGCTTTTAAGTGCTACTGCTGTTGGGTGTTTTAGTGGAGTTTTCAACTACAAAAAAAAATTGTATTAATATTGTTTGCTTGTTCGACTATCTACTTGGCCGGTTTTGGACTGTTTCTGGGCTTAATGGCTACCTGCAAAGTTAAATGGGGAGATTTTATTGTGTACACTAAGCAAGACATTTCTAGTGAGAGAATTTACTTTAACCATGAATTATGGTACAAAACAATGTTACCAAAACTCACTTTATTTTATTTCACATACATTTACCCTAAACAAGTAAAATAGTGAATTAATATATTAAACTGAATAAGATTTATTTAATTTGTGCATTTTAATTTACACTTAAACATTTATTAATTAATTAAAGGTGGATAAAACAAAGTAAGGTAAGAACAAATTATCCAAATCTTGTTCAGGTCTGACGACATTTTCAGTGGAAAAACATTTTTGATTATTTTCAAATTTTTGATGTGCCCAATTGCTATTTCTACATGCACTCTAAGAGCAGCAATTTTCTGTGTTTCAGTTTCATCGCTAAGTGACAGTTGGGGTGCACCATTAAAAAATGGTGGTATATTCAGCCCAACACCAGCCGGCATATCATTTTCTATGTCGAACCCCCTGTCTGCCATAACATGATCTCCTGGCTCAAGTAAATTAAGAATACCACAATCCTTGGTGACTTGTTTATCACTAGACGGCCGGGCATATAATTCAGACACGAATGTTGGATAACCAGCTGGAGAAATTCCAATTAATCCCTTTGCTGTGTTATGATTTTTATATGATGAATATGTGGCTGATTGACTTCTAAATGAAGTAGGCATTTCTACAAGTAGTTCAGTACAATCAATTATTACACAGGTGTTTGGGTAGGTATCTTTGAAAGGCTGTGGCATGGTATATATTCCTGTGATGCCCAAATGGGAATGGCCCTTAACCTGTGTTACAGAAACTCTAACCAAGTAACCCTGATACGAGAAACATGTGCTTCTGAGATGCCAAATTGGTAAGCAATGTCAACTCCCATAAGCTCACATTGTAAGCGAACCAGGACCATGAACAACTCTTGCTCTGGTGACATTGACCTTGGTCGTCCTAATTTTCGAGTTGATTCTGATGTATATTCTACATTGTCACTTGAACCAGTGTAGGTTAAAAAATTGCATGCTGGTTGCAGGTATTAAAAAAAAGGCTTGAAATGTCTGGTAATTTTGAAAACCTGTGTAAAATTTAAAGCTTGTATCACTTGCAAGTACATGCTCTATTCTGAGTACACACTGTTCATATTTTGATGATAACTCATCATATTTTCTTTTCAATTCAGCATGTTCAGTTGTCAATTTTTCGTAGCTTGACTCTTGTGTTTTAATATCAGGCTTAAATATATTGCCAGATATTTGCTGTTCAGATGTAGTAGTTTCATGAGCAGTATTTATAATAGAGTCACAGCTTAGAATACGCTCTCTACCTTGGTTACTGTTTACTGTTTGTCTACATGATAATTTAAGGACAGTTGGTAATGCTCCAAATGATTTCTTTCCACCAGGAAAATGCAAAGAGCAAATTTTATGGCTTTTCAAATGCAATAAATTCAGCCATGTCTCCTTTAAGCTGGAATCTTGGGGGAATTTGTGGAAAGACAGTTCTGGATTTTTTACACTGTTGCTTCTACAAAGTGGCACACAACAGGTTGTACGTCCATACTTTTTGTCCTTGGTCAGTTCTCCCATCTTACTTTCCATTTTTTTGTGAAAAAACTGGTCCAGAAACAGTCCAAAACCGGCCAAGTAGATAGTCGTACAAGCGAACAATATTAATACAATTTTTTTGTAGTTGAAAACTCCACTAAAACACCCAACAGCAGTGAATAGCACTTAACCCATTAAGCGCCAGCACTCTCCGCTTGACGAGTAAAATCGTCTGGCGTTAGACAAAGTAAAATACTTAGAGTAAAATACTAAAGAAGTTAGAGTAAAATACTAAAGTAGGGTGCATAAGGGTGCATCGCCACTCAATGGGTTAACTCGACACATGGGCAGATAGGCCAGTTAACCCATTAAGCGCCAGCGCTCTCCCTTGACGAGTAAAATCGTCTGGCGTTACGCAGAGTAAAATACTAAAGTAGGGTGCATCGCCACTCAATGGGTTAAGGTGGCTCCCTATAGTTGTTGAGAAATGGCAGACATTACATTTTACACTAAAAATGAATTTATTAAAATTTCCTTCGGTCAAAGTTTGTAAAATTTGGTAGGGGTAAAGGGAGTATGCAGTGGGGGATTATTTCAAAAAATTAGGTGCAGTTATAAATTGAACTTTTGAGATATCAACAAAATGTGTTCCACAAAAACTGCTTTATAGACTTTTTCAAAAATTGAGTATATTGAACTAAATGACTAGTACTTTTAAGATGAAATTTTTGCTGAAGTGATTTTGTTTCAACTTTACAAGCTCACTTTTTGAGCATGCACGCTGCGAAAACTTTTCAAAACATAGTTAAAAACTGCAAGTTTGACTTTTCATCTTTGCCAAACTTTGGTCTTTTCATAAAATTTATAAATGTAGGACTTTAGTTTTACATTCACTTGTTTAATTTAAAATGATAAAACACTACATATAAATGTGGTAATTTAAGTCGAATGACAGGGGTTTGTTTAAAATACATTAATTGATATAAACATTATTAACACGATATTGAACGTAAACACGTATAAAAACACATTAAAAGATAGCGTAGAAACTGGGAAACAACATACATATAGTTTGAATTTCAAAAATTTGCAATTAACCTGACATAAAGTAATTTCTTCCTTGACATAAAGTTTCAAAACATACGGCTTTTTTCAATTTTTTTACTGATCCACTTTTTTATAACAGTGAAAATATTTGAAATGAGAAAGCTAGGTATTTCAAACAGTTAGTTTTCGTGCCAAACGAGCTCAATGTTTTGGTTGTGAAAATAACACTTGATCAAACATGTGTTGTTTTTAGGCTGACCTAGTGTGAGAACATCTTCATGTCTCAAGCCGCGTGAAATGAGTTGATCACCATATTTTCCCATTTAAACAATGATCCACAATGTGTTCCTGATCTAAGAAGTAATCTAACCAAGTACGTACCTTTACAACGTGAAAAATACCACAATTTGTGTCTGACCATATCGAAACGAAGCACTTTCACACTTCAGCAACTCTGTACGCCATGTTAAATATTTCAAAACCATTCGCTTGGAGAAGCCAAAGACAGAGTGGAAATATAGAACAAGACAGACGTACAGATTTGGCAAAAGCTTTAATCAAAGTGAAAATGATAAACTTTTCTTTAAATTTCATTTGTTCACTGTCTACTCTACTTCAAAGAAAGCAAGCGCCATGATGGAAAATTCAGCTATGTGTAACTAAACTACCATCATGCTTTTCACACTCAGCAAATGGGTCATTGAAATTACTCAACAATTTAAGTAAAAACAATTTAATATTGGCCTGTGCCCTGAGACCAAGCGTTGATCTGTGTTTTAATTGAATTATTTCACTATATTACACTAATATGTCATATAATAATAATACTCCTATAGTCAAACATATAATAACAACATATAAGTTGATTTGTATTTGTATGTTTTTTTATTTATTTAAGATCTATTATTAGCTTATATAAAAGCACCGCCTTTCGACCCTGACAGCCTGTTCGCAGGATATGCACGTGGGAGATGCGCGGGATTTGAAATAGGAGGCGGCAACATATAAATATGTGACAAGGGATGAAACTCTTAAAATTTATCGTATTATGAGCACCCCGACTTGAGTGGACTGATAATTATGCAATGAGTGTCATGTTGAATAACACCGTCAACCTTTCGGAATCAATGATATAAACAAGGAAGCAAACTCAATACAAGTCAAGGTGAGAAGCCAATTTGTGTCGACCGTAACGGTTTCAATGTTTAAAATTAAATACATTAGGTCCAATCAAGTCAGGACGTTAATGCTACGAAACGTCGCTATTAAAAATAATAGCAATTTACAAGACTCTAGGGCTTTTATTTCACATAATTTTCAATGGCTATGTACTTTAGCCTTAGACATATCATGTAGACGAATTTCAAGCTAACATTCGTTTTAACAAGCACATATGGCTTCAAAATAAAACATCGCCGTGTTGTAATTTCATCCCTTGTATCGTTTCTTATTTCAGTGCGAAATAACACGCGTATCCTGCGAACAGACTGTCAGGTTCGAAAGGCGGTGCTTTTATATAAGCTAATAATAGATCTTAAATAAACTGAAAAACATACAAATACAAATCCACTTTATGTTGTTATTATATGTTCGACTATAGGAGTATTATTATTATTATATGGCATATTAGAGTAATATAGTGTTATAATTCAATTAAAACACAGATAAACGCTTGGGCTCCCTGTGATATTGGCAAGAGCAGTTTCGTTATTAAAATGAATATTTCAAAACATTTACAAAGGAATTCAGGTTAAATTTTACATTAAATCAAAGCTCACAAAATCCATAATAACAATACCTACAGTACATATTTCGGAAATTTGGTGTTATATAGTTAAAAGCAATAATCTTTGAAAAATAAAAATTATCATGTTGCCATGACAATACTGATGTAAATGCGAGCCTGCGTTCAATCAAGATTAGGTATATAAGGCGTAAAAAATGCTGGGCGATTTGCAGTAGAGTCCCGACATCAATATTAACTAGAGATGCGTATATTTCCTATGGACAAATTTAGGCAATTTGGTTCAATAATTAGTGTGACAACCAGTGGTGACAACAGACGCCATTTTGGCACGCTGTATGAGCAGCCCGCAACCACCTGGAGAAAGTAGGGTCGCACGGTCAATTGCGTTGAAAAAATAGTAGGGTCGGCAGAAAAAAATTGGGTCGGTCGGGAACCGGAACCACAGGTTTGTTTTTTTACGCCTAAAGATGGCAGTAAATCTTGTCCCCACTTTTTTATTGGGCATATGTGAGAGTCTGGTAGGTTCTGAACCAAATTTTTGTATTGAAGTTAATGGAGAAATGCAGTATTTTCACAATAAAACAGCAATTTTAAAAATCGATCTTTATTTTGAAGACAAAATTTGAAAGAACATGTCAAGCTGCATCTGTTAAACGGAAAATTATTACACGAATATGTTTAAAACGAACGAATATTTGAATAAACAACCTCCCGAAGGAGTGAGATCTTATACTGTCAACAAGTCAGGTGAGATTCTTTTCATTTCATTCTTTTCGATATTGTTTTGTGAAATTTTGTACCTTAGACAACAGATGCATATAAGACTATTGCTAACTGACACTAAAAACATGTTTGGGATGCATACAACTAGAGTTTTTACATATATACAAAGACAATTTACTGCAGAATGAGTTATGATTGTTCTATTAATAAGACCCCACAGTCTGAAACTGAATCTTCCAATACTTTTAAAGTACAGTGTGAACCACGATATTATTTCAAATTCAAATTGTCATAAAAAATTATTGAATTTACGAAATATTGACTGAAAACTCTACACAGCTGCTCAATTTATCAAATATAATACTATATAAAGACTGTGAATCAAGTATTAATTAACGACAGTATATAAAAAAAGTTTTTATATATTATGAGCTTTTTGTTACTGAACCACGATATTAGTTATATTTCAGAAAAACCATGTTGACAGCGCTCAAAACAAACAAACAATAAGTTATTGTCTCAAATTTTTATTGATATTTAATTTTTTCAAATTTTTATAAATTCAAATACAGATTTTTAGAAACATACACATTGATGAAGTTTGCAAACTTAACAATACAAATCATAGAAAAAGTTTATTTATTAACATGGGCCCCATGACGTTTGATGACTTCAAAAAGTCTATCATTCACTGAATCATTCAGTTTCTCGATAGTGGGCTAGGAATGGTGGCTGCTGATTCTTTGATGGCCATCCACAGATCATCTTTTGATCTGCTTGCCATTTGCATAAACATGACGCTTTATTATTGACCACAAGTTCTCTACTGGGTTCAAATCTGGTGAGTTTGGAGGCCAAATCATCAGGGTTTCATTCACAAATCCAAGTGAGTAAAAAAATTGCGTTGTTGCCATCGCTGCATGGGACAGTGCATTATAATGCATGAAGATAATCTTCAATGTTGCCAAAGGAAGGTTATCCAACCATGGCTCAAGGGAATTTTTCAGGAACGGGCAAATGGGGCAATAGGTGGCTGAAGATAATTATCACCAAAAAAATATTTATTTGGCTTTGTAATGCTATGTATGATGAACAAACATCTATTTATACTACCGAAAATATATTTCACTGATGCATTCTGAGTAGATTTGAAAAAGACATTGGCGGTATGTAATTTTCCCCAGGCATTCTGTGAACAGTTTTTGCAATGCCATATATTACAAGAAACATTCAAACTTTCATTAAAAAATAAAAGACTTGTTATCATTAACTATCCTGGGCATTCTTTTCTGACAGCCGGACATTCCACTTGCAGTGCCATATATTACAAGAATTATTTAATCTTTCATAAAATAAGTGATTTTATTAGTATAAACTAATGTAATTATGAATGTAATTTTCCCCAGGCATTCTTTCCCAACTCCCGGGCATTCAACTAATGTCCCCTGGCGTTCCCGGGCATTCTTTAGTAAGACCGCTATCAGAGACCAGAACTTGATGTGTATAAACATAAAAACCTATTCAATAGACACTTCCCGAATTTTTCCTCTGGCAATGTAAACTACCCATTTAACAATGAATAACATTGCCTGCCTCGATTTCGGGCTGTTGTTTTGTGTGCACTCAAGCAAATTCAGGAAATGTCCATTAATGTCAGTATACAGGATGTCTCAAAAAAATTGGTTTCTTGATAGCTAGCAACATTTGATCCTTATGCCTGCTTTCATTAATAATAAATAAAATACTGTACTCAGCAGTGGTGGATCCAGCAAAGTTTTTTTTGGGGGGGTGCTAACCAATGGTGAAACGAGCGCCGAAGGCACGAGATTTCTAGGGTGCTCTGGGGGCATACTCCCCTGGAAAATTTTTTAAATTTGGGTCTCTGAAATGGCATTTCCAGCATTCTGAGAAAAAATTCTGGAAAATTTTTAGATTCTCAAAACATTTAAAAATTCAGAATATTTAATATTGGCAATTCCGCTATTGTCAACTAGTGATATGCACCTGAATTCCTTAACATAAGTTGGTTAGAATTAGGATAAACGTCATTTTTGCACCCCCTCCCCCATCACATGCACCCCTGTTGACCAGAGCCTGGGGGCACACCCCCCAATCCACCACTGGTACTCAGTACAGTAGGTGATGGATTTTGTTATAATAGTTAACCTTGTTTAAGCACTACTGTATGTGAAATATATGTCATTTAGTGTGGCGGATATGTGCATGGATGTTTCCAAAGAGGGTTAAAAGCACCAGATTTTGTACAGTAGCATCTTTTTATGAGTAGAACAACATGCAAAAGTGGGGCCATCGTGAAACTGGGTTTTTTTTTTTAGAATTACGATGCTATGAGCATTATTTGCTATTAAATTTTACTACAACAAAAAATGTGAAATTTTGAATTCAATCGCGACAAATATAACTTGCATCATAAAAGACTTTTAAACAGTTTTTTTATTCTTCAAATGGTTATTGCTGTAAATTAGGTACATTATCTCGCTAAAAGTCCCTAATTAATTATTCGATGTTTGAAAATGCGTTTTTAACAGTTTATAATTCGAAAACTATTTCAGAAATCAAAAACTGTCTAAACGTCTTATATGCAGTTTTTTATACGCTTTCTGATGATGCAAGTCATATTTGTTGTAATTGAATACAAATGGTTTTGGCTATAATAGAATTCGATAGAAGATAATCACTAATCACCCGTTTTCAGGAGTTAGCAGCAAAATAGCAATGGCCCCACTTCAAATATCTATTAAGCAAATAAAACTACATCAATTGTAAAAGTTTGATGCTTTTAACCTCAACGGGAACTACTGACCAATAATTTTGCACATATCCGCCTCACTAATTATTTTGCATTACTTTAAATATTCCATGTTGGAAACTTTTACTAAATGTGTTGTTCTGGAAGTGGCTTTGGCCTGTTTTGCTTGCCCCTATGGGTGGGGCTTTTTCTTTCATTAATTTCTAAAAAAGTCTATGGCCCATGTTTCCCCGTGGTGGGGGGGGGGGGGGTGTTTTTGATGACAAGTGCATTAGGCACTGTTTCAAAGCTAATTTTACTGAGTGCAATGGTCCAAATAAGCAATAACTCACCATGCTTTGCATGCTAAGAGTTTAACGTTTTATGTTTTTAGGAAAACAACCTTAATTGAATTAGCTGTATACAAACAAAATGTTTAATAATTACAATAATATTTAATTACTGTTATGGGATCAGTTATCCAGTAGCATTTTAATATAATGGGGATATGCTTGATACCATTTTCTTACTATTTCTTGGCAGTTTGAGTACCATCAGAGAAAGCAATATCTAACACAAAATATCTGAAAGTGTTGTATATATATCGTGCACAGTTGATGCATTCCCAGTATCGGTACTTACATTATGTTTGAAGAGGTGCAAATGTTTACATTTAACAATACTATAAGTATTGTATGCCCTAATAAGGGTTAAGTGAATGTGGTATATATACGATAAAATAATCAAACTCAGAATATCGAAATGTATAGAATATTTGACAGTATTTTCCAAATTGGATAGCTAAGCATTCCACAAAACATTGTTGATCAACAATCCATGGTCATCGCCTTTACCCAGATGGTCAAAGAACACATTTGTAGTTCTTTTAACATGGAAATTCTATCAACTAAAAAGAAAATAATTTGGTTCTTTATTGGGTGTATTTTACAGAAATACAATTGGATAAAAGACAACCAGTGTGTGGTTGTATCTACTATAAGAAAGGACCATCAATGGTCAAACAAATAATGTCTATATACAAAATAATGCTTACAGACTGTAAATGCAAGACATTGGATTGGTTAAAGTGCCACTGCGATGGAAAATTGTGCTGTCTTTTTATTGTATATTCAGAAAGAATATCAGTAGATAAACAAAGTTACCAAATATCAGTGTCCAATTCCATTTCTTTCTGCCTTTTTTTTTCAATGCAAACATGCAAATTTTTCTGCCTCCATTACTGAGTTATCAATTAGCGAGGTGTCGATTTCTTAGCCGGATGTGACGTCATTTACTCAAAATGCTTCTTTCCCGAAGGAGAAATTAATATTATAGGCTTATACTAGGCTGTTTTTTTTGTTCAAAATTATGTCTTCTGACGAAAGCCACAGCTCCAATTTTGCAACACAATCATCTTGCGAACTCTCTTTTGCTGAAGACATTTCTTGTCATAGCGCGGGTGATGTAAATATGGCGAAAAGTGTGGATTTGTGCGAGGCCTATGATACTTCAGTTGAACCTCTTGCCACTGAAGAAACATAATACATGAAGAGTACTATAACTGAGAGAGAGCAAGAGCAGCAAACACTGTCTGCTAGATTGTCTGGGAAAACCTGGTACGTTTTGGATTGTATGTATTTTTGTTTTGGTTATATTTGTGACATAAAACAAACATGTGATGGCCATGTTAAACAAAACAAATGGTTACTGGTCTCCTTATAAAATATCATTGTCACCTCCGTTATTGCACGAAATGTCTTGAATGAGAGATGGCTTAAAGATGACTGTGTTGCCAAATTGGAAATCCTACTTACATAAGAAAATATATTACTTTGCACAAAGGTGTAGGAAATATACTTCAATTGATTATATATGTTACTTGAATATAAATAGATTATTTTTTCAATTATATGTTAGTATCATAGATATCTATGGTTAGTATACTTCAATGATATAGTGTAAACTTCAATTCATGTGGAGGAGAGTGTATACTTAAATTATATATACTTCAATTGTATATTTTAATATATTCATGCTCCACAGGTGTAAATGTGGTAACTGTGCCCTGGCCTTGGAGGTAAAACCTGATGCATCTCGTGGTTGTTTGGAAATTGAACCTTGTAAGGAAAAAATGCTGGAAGAAAACATGCATGACCAGCATTTGATATTGGTTGTATTGATTACCCTCTGGAAATATCAAGACTTTAGTATACTGCAACTACACTGGAAATCTTGATGCAATGACACCCCCTATCCTCTTGAATTTCCAATCTCTTCTGTGGCAGGGTGGGTGTGGCTGGTATGGCTATTTTCTGGAACTGCAATTTGACTGAGTCATGTATCAGTAATTTTTGGCATTAATCATTCCCTCAAAAGGCTAGCCCCAGACATTTCCATGTTTTTCTTTAATGATTATTGGGTAGGTGGGTGAGAAAAAGAGCACTCCCTACTCTGGTGATAAGTGCACAGGGGGTCCAACTAAGAGCTGTGTTATGAGTATGAATAAAACATTAATAAATCGTAATATGAATAAAACATCATAACGTAATATATTTAAATTATTGCACTTACTTGTATAAATCATAAGAGCTTGTATTTCCAGTGAATAGCTTCAAACAGGTTGCTTATATATGTTCAGAAACATTGCTTCGAAAGATTGTTCAAATATGGCGAATAAATTGACAAAACGAAAATATTACATGACGTTCCATCGAAAATAACAGCAGAGATTGCGGGCGCGCGAGCGAAAAGGCGAGGGAAGAAATAAATAAAAGGGATGAAACAAATATCATGTGACTTTTAAAATGCTTGTAGACTATCCGTTTAAGCTTTTTGTGGGGTTTTTAATGCTCAGTCAATGTTCTCTTACATGAACAAGCCTAGTCATTACCAAAAAAGCACTGATCAATCTAATTTATGTGATTTATAACAGCGAGCATTCTTGGCCATTTTCGCGAGATGTGTTCCATAAGTAGCCTGTTCTCGTGACGTATGACGAAATAATAATAAAACTAAATAATGTAAAAAAAAACGGTCGCTACATTTAAATATTTCATATTAGCCGGTATAGCTAAACATTGTTTATTTTCATTAATTAAGCGCTTAGGCGTTGTTGGAGTTGGCAGGAGGCGTTTTGGAATTTTCCGAGAGAACAGGCTACTTATGGAACACATCACACGATCGCATTACCGGTGTTTCATCCCTTCTATTAATATCTATTACCCTCGCCTTCCGCTTGCGCCCGCAATCCTTGCTGTTATTTTCGTTAGAACGTCATGTAATATTTTCGTTTTGTCAATTTATTCGCCATATTTGAACAATCGTTCGAAGCAATGTTAACGTTTCTGAACATATATAAGCGCCCTGTTTGAAGCTATTCACTGGAAATACAAGCTCTTATGATTTATACAAGTAAGTGCAATAATTTAAATATATTACGTTATGATGTTTTATTCATATACGATTTATTAATGTTTTATTCATACTCGTATACACAGCTCTTAGTTGGACCCCCTGTGATAAGTGGTGAGAAATTCTCATCGGCCAGGGGCAGCCAAACTGTTATAATGTCATGATCTGAGTATCATTTTCTGAATTTAGCAATGTTTGAATCCCTGTAAAGATGAGCAAGGTACTGAAACTTCCCATCATGTGAACAGGAAAACTTGAAAGGCCTATAGCTAAGTGATAACACAGTTATAAGTAAGCTAAACAAGGATCTTGTATTATGGATCCTGGTGTTTTTGTGTAGAACACAGCTCACAAATGACATGATAGTTTCTGGATTACGGTACTAAATTTTAAAGCTGTCATGTTAATATAAAATTTTTCTTTTTGAAAGGTTTCTTAGGGCAGTTGCATATCAAGCAAGTAGTGAAGCTTGTCTGGGGCTATACCAGCAGTTCAGCAAGGTACCCCCTTCCTTGCTGTGCATACACGAAGATACGGTTTCTGTCTTGTTTATGTGAACAATGTTGTATCTTGCCAAGTTATTTTTTTAAAACACTGACATCATGCTTGAAAGTATGATAGCAGTAAAAAACTGTCCAGAATTTCCATAGGGATGGGGGAAACAAGTTGTCATGGACAGTTCGAAAAATCCAGAGGGATGGGGGTTCATAAAGTAAATCTCTTCCATTAGGGAAGGGGTATTGCCTAGAACTACACATAACAAGCGTGGAAACATGATATCGCATGAAATCTCATGCGGACCAGGGCACTTGCCGCTTGATGACTCGTTCTTGTTATAATTCCCCAGCGCCTGTTTCTGTTTCTGTTACACGTCAAATCGTCACTACTTGAACGAACCTGGCAACATATTCCTTTGACCATTGGGAATGAGAAGAACATAAAATACATGTGCTTGCGCTGTTGAATACTGTTTGCCATAATTTGTCACTTTAATTAACCTAGGCTACATATATCGATTCCAACATCAAATCCCTCTTTGTAGTGTTAAATTGTGTTCTTTAATTCTTGCAATGCCCGCAATTATTGATCATCCGAGGTAGTTAAAATTTTCATTTCGCCCACGGTTTATCTGAAAGTGTTACAGTAGCTTTGGAACATTACTTTGTTAAGACTTTGAAACAAGTGATCTCTTTCAGATGTATTTGGCAAATTCAAATATGACCTCTGATATTTTAGTACAAATGATAGCTGTGGGTCTGTGACCTTTGTAGCATATTGTAATTGTAATTAAAAACTTCTATAGTGCATTTTCCATGACTAAATGATCAAATGCAAAATACTGTATGCAAAATATTCAAATCGATTGTCATATAAATTAGACTAAATTTGTTAGATAATTAAAGTGGAGAGCATTGCCCATTAACTAAAATTTATAATATATATAAATTAGCTTTAATTGATTTAATTGAACATTAAATTTAATTCCATGATCTGTGGATGATCTCGCGTTAATCATTCCCATGCATGTACGTTCACATGAAAAAAATATACTGAAGTAAAAAACATTGAAAATCCAGACCAATTGAGATCGAAAAATTTCCGCATGAAATAATGGTTATATCTGTTTCTGGACAATTATTTTTCTGCCTCTGGTGCCATTTATATGACTGATAAACAAATACAGCAAGATATGCATGAAAGATATCCAGTGCTCAGTAAGTTTCTTTAATTACCAATAATATTCTTAAACATATAAATGGCTTCCTCAATCTTGTCTACAATGCAAACGTTTAAACTGAGTCCGAAATATTTTAAATAAATAATAAAACAATTGTTGTATTCGGTTCACACAGGATATGAGGAATCATTAAGGCCTGGGTCTGTGTTATCTGTCATTGTAGCTGGAAAACGTAGCTGTCCTTGATAACAAATTGCATGTAGGCATTTTGATATACTTTCTGGCCAGTTTTGAGTTCTTTACATACAATATCATACTGCTCTCTCACAACCTCTGTATTTTGGTAGAAGTCCATTAAATAATTGTAGAAACAGTGGGTGGAGAAATTCTGAATACAAGAACTTCTTAAGCGACATACATTTTTCCTGTTGTTTTCCGACTGTAACTAGTTTTGATGGAATTGGACTGTTCTAACAGATTAATGTTATTATATTCACACAGTGGGGACTGTTTGGGTTGCTAACGGTGTGAAATCTGTCGCCCAATACATATCGCTTCAATGAGCCTGTGAATGGGTGCATCATGATGGTGTCAGTAGACAGGATTGTCTCAATATTCTTCGATTGATATTCTACCTTGGTTAGGAGTGGCACATTCATACCCTACAAGGAATGAGCACAAAAGTAAAATTATACATAAGGTCTGGAATTTTATTTGAAAGAGGTAAATTGAATAATATGACGAATAGGCCATAAACAAAGTAATGTTTCCAGGAGAAGGTGGGCAATTCTTGTAATGGTGTGGCATTCCTCAGTAGCAGAAACTCCCACCTGAAAGCAAATTAAGCTGGCAAATAAACATACAGCATCTGGAGATTTGTCCAACAGAAAATGCATTCAGAACACCTTACTAAATGTGTTTAATTTACGTTGGTTGGTCCTCTAACAGGCAGTTAAAGCAGCAATCCGGCTATCTCTAGTATCCTTTCCCATCTTGATAGCACTGGTCACACCACCTCTCTTAATGATTTTAAGATTTTTTCTTGTTGCTCTTCTCCAGACGAACCCCTCATTCGAGAAAATATTCTCATTAACAAACTCAAGCCCTCTCTAAACATCCAAGGCAGTTCAGTCCCTCTACTTCTACTTTGATCCACTCCTTTTTCTACTTTTGTAATATAATCTTGTAAATAGTTGTAATTTATCCATATTTGTATGTTTTCTGCTTTATGTGATTCCTTCAACTGTTATTCAATCGAGTGTGATGACAACAAAATCTCAATATTAATGTACTATAGTGAGTAATGTAATTGTGTCATTGCCCTGGCCTATAATCCCTCAACAAACAAATGCCCTGTTTACAGGAGCCCAGGCTGATTGTCAGCTCGGGTTGAAAGACTTCATGGGGCTTAATTCTTTTGGGGTCAGTTCGCTTCGATAAACATGAACATCCTCGAATTTGCATATGATCGCATGGCATTTATAATATTCTCTTATTTAATAGACTTCTTGATGTCTCGGCTACATGTAAACAACTGAATATATAATGTCCATATTCTAAATATAAACTAATCGTAATACATGCATTAATGATTAATAGACGTACATTACTATACCATTCCCTTTGTTTTAACTTGATTGTCAAATATCAAAGTGTTTAATTCAATTTGAAGTTATTTAGCTATTTCATTGTTATGTTAGTTTATTAGATTTGATGGATATTCATGTCCGTATCGATTCAGTGGTCTTCGAATTCGGCTTGATCTTCTTGGTGCTACATTGTTTTCATTACTGATGGATGGCTGATTGTTCTGCGAGTTTTCTTCATAATCGAAACCTTCATCATCAGTGTTTTCTTCTCGTGGTTTATTTATTCGCTTGAAATGTGACACATTCCGTTTCACAATATGACCATCTTTACTTTGGGCAAGTATCTGGGAACCAGTTTTCTTTATCACTTTATACAGTTTGTGATTAAAATTCGCAGTTAGCTTGTTTTTCTTTTCTTGTCTAACCAGTACATAATCTCCAACTTGTAGATCACTTTTTTTGTGTTTCTCCTTTGATTTGCATATTCTCGGTTGCGTTCTTGTCGTGTTTTCTCATTGTCTCAAGCTTCTTTATGTCGATTGACGATCTTCTTGCTGTTTATTACTGGTAATTTTTGTATCTGCGCGTAGCACAGATATATTGCTATCTTGTCAGTCAGTAAAGTAAAGTTAAGTAAGTTAAGTTGTTAACTCGTTAAGTCCGTCAACCTTAATTATTTTCTTTAAATTGTTCTTAAAAGTAATGAACTGTATGAATAGCAGATATTTAGCTTCAGATAAAAAGAAACATTTTTGTATGATTGTTATCAGTTGTCGTGATTCGGGATATAAATGGTTCTCGTCCTCTTAATTTAGAAGTCACTGGTTGGCCCGTTAAATGTAAATATTATATCTGAAGCAGGCATATAATTTCAACTAGCACAATTTCGCATAATTGCTGTAAAAATGTAATTCCGAGAATGCAACATCAATGCAGTAAAGGCCTGATTCCACGAGCGTTTTTTTCTCGCCGAAATGCGAAACATTTCTACTTACTGCGAAAGCGGACAAAGTGGGACAATTCAATACAATCGCTCATGTGCAACCACCGTATTTCGCAGACACAAGTTCTCGCGACGAATTTCGCCGTCGTGGAATCAGACCTTAAGATCCAGACACACCGGACGCGATTCGACAACGCGATGCGATTTTTCAGTTAGTTTGAAAAACAGCCAATGAGAGCAAATCAGTTAGAAACATATGTAGACCAAGTAACTTAGAATGTTATAGCGCTTCTAAATATTTGGAAAATTTAAACTTGGATCAAAGTTATCGGTCAGTGAAAATCGAAAAATCACGTCGCGTTCTCGAATCGCGTCCGGCGTGTCTGATGGACTGAGAACATTTTGTCAAGTTTTGGAATGACTGTTGAGGCTCGTGTTGAATGAACTATCTCAACCTCTGGGAATCTGGAGTATCTATCTACCGCCACTAACAGATATTCAGACGATGGTAGTGGACCATAAAAATCTATATGGTAACTCTGGCATTTCAGTCATACGTAATGGTTCTGGAGGATTCGCCTGTCCGACAGCTTGACAAGTGGTGCACTTAGCAATTGTGTTTTTTACTTGGTTGTCAATTTGCGGAAACCAGATTTTTTCACGAATTAGAGACTTCGTTTTCTCTATTCCTAAGTGTGTCTCATGTGCTATATCTATTACACGTTGTTGTAGAGCTGCAGGAATGACAATCCGTGTTCCTCGAAGTATAACACCGTGTGTGGTAGACGTAAGTTCGTTTTTTACGGCTTTGAACGGTTTTACAATTGGGGAATCCCATTTGTTTGTTTTAATCACATCATGGAGTGCCGCGTCTGCGTTAGTTGCATTGATTATTTCTTGTAATGTCATCGCCTTAGGGACACTGTTCTGAGTTATAAAATTAATATATTGTCCCTCGTCTTCTCCTGTTTTCGTTTGCTTTCGTTTGTTGGATGACGAGAAAGATAGTCCGCAGGGTGGCTGGCACCTGATTTATAAATTATCTTAAATGTATATGGTTGGAGGCGAAGCACCCATCTTTCAATTCGTGCAGATGTTTTGGCTGTACGTTGGCCATAAATAATTTCGCTTCTTTTTCCATCTGGGAGTATCTCTTTTCTGTATCAGTCAGCGCTCGGCTGGCATATGCAATTATCTGTTGACTGTCTACGTCACCGTTTCTTGGTTTCTGAGAAAGAATTCCAGAAATTCCTACAGGACTAGCATCAACTGTCACAAAGGTTTGTTTGTTTTTGTCGAAATATGACATACATGGAGCAATTGCAAGCGTGTTTTTCAGCTTTTCAAAAGCAGTTTGGTGTGTTTGAGTCCACTCAAAACAAACATCCTTTTTCGTCAGGTCACGAAGGGGAGCAGTTAGTGTTGCAAAATCTCGAATGTACTTACTACTATAGTTGGCCATGCCAAGAAAGCTCCTGACTTCATTATTTGGTTGCATTATTTGGTTGAGGTGCATTTAATAGATCAGCTACTCTCCTAGGGTCAGGATGAGTACCTTCTTTCAAAAAGACCTGTCCGAAAAATGACAATGTAGTACTAAGGAAATTACACTTGCTTCGGTGTAGTCGTAAGCCCTTCATTGCAAGTCGTTGTAGACATTTGTCAAGATTAGCGTCATGTTCAGTTCTTGTTGAGCTGAATACAATGATATCATCAGCTATGTTCTTGACACCTTTAAGCCCTTGCAGTGCAGTTTGGAGTGTGTACTGAAATATCTCCGC
>CACRXK020008349.1:0-20999 GCA_902702795.2 Paramuricea clavata
TATGGTTAAATTATACAAATTTGATAATTTGATACATGAAATATATACAGTACTTCTGCTAAGTTGTAACTTTCAAGCGTTCATACCGAAATATCAATACCTCTACCAGAGAAAGAAAATAACTTACATGTTTCGGCTGGGTCTTTTCAAAGTGTCTTTCACAAACATGAAGTGTTTGTTGAGCGATTTGATTTCTTAAACTTGCATCTATCTCTCGATCCAGCGTCCTTTGTGACAAGCCTCGCCAACGCTTCGCGAATTTTCGTCGATAAATCGTCGTCTTTTGTTGGATTTCAAAAAATACTGAGACCAAAGTGTTTTCTACTAGTCCCGCAAACATGTATGGAGCAATTTGCAACTGATATTTGGATATCCTTTCTGTAAAAGACGTTTTTCAAGCACTACAGCCTCCTCTGTAATACAATCTCCTATTACAAATAGATTTTGATGCACCCGTATTGTCACGTGACAGAGAACAATAACATAATTTCGCCACGCCCCCAGCTTCCAAACCCTCTCCTCTATTAACTATGGTTGTATGAAGCGGGCTATCTGCTAATTTATGTCAAGAAAATATATCCTTTGACCCAAAGCCGAAAGGAAAATCTTGATTAACTAAAAGACCAGTTTACACTTAATCTGAACCAAATATTTTTATCAACTTTTTTGAGAAAATCTTGAAGGCAAAACAGAGAAGAAAGTAATCAACCTGGTGAGATGGCTGCATGGGCTAGCTTTTCCATATAAACAGCCCTAATATATCAATTTAATAAATTTAACTGAAAAATAAACTAAGTTTAACTGTCAAATTTAGCCGTTATAACTGTAAACAATTTTAACAATTGCAGATTTGATATAGTAACAATATAAAATTACATTGTTAATTTATCAAATCTGCAATGGTTAAAAACAACTGGCCGTCCCTTCCCCTCTTTTGAACCATGCCTTTGGGGGCACTTGATCCTGGCATGCCCCCGTTCACCGCACAACCAGCATACTATGCCTATATTTGAAAATATAAAATTCTAGTATGTAGTATTATTAACCCATTGAGTGGCAGCACTCTCCACTTGACATGTAAAATCATCTGGCGTTAGACAGAGCAAAATCGTCTGGCATTAGACAGAGTAAAATACTAAAGTATGGCTAATGAGGGTGCATTGCCTCTTAAAAGATTAACCTGTCAAGTGGAAATCAGGCCTCGAATTTCCCTGAAATCAATCGACGGCAATGGCGTTAAAAATTGCCGTAGAACGTAACAGTTGTCTACGCCAATTTTGGCAGTTTCCACGGCATTTTTCAAATTACTGTAACAAAAATTTAATTTTATTGTTAATATAGTAATTTAGTGAATAGTATAAAAATTATACTATACGGCAAAAAATTGCTGTCGTTTCCGCAATGATCCACGGCATTTTGTACTCCCTCTACGGCAATTGCCGCGATAAAATTCGAGCCCTGGTGGAAATACACCAATATGCACTCAATTTTGTTATTCTATTATGTATAATACCAGACAATTTTATTTGTCATCGGGAGAGTGTTGCCACTTAATGGGTTAGTCTGTTATTGGGTCCTACAACATTTATTTGAAAGAATAAGTTAAGGCTGTTATTTCTATGGACATTTTTCGAGGGTTGCTGTTGCCTTCAATATGTTCACTGTACTCAAAATTGATCCTACTTCGAGCAATTTTTCAACATGGTGTCGTATATAATTTAAAAAATATTTATTTTTAAATGAAACAATGCTGGAAATTGGATTTGCACAGTTTGACTTCATCAGGCAAGTGCAACTGTACAACTCTTAAACATTGTTTAACCCATTGAGTCGCATTGCACCCGGATGCACCCTACGTTAGTATTTTACTCTGTCTAACGCCAGACGATTTTACTCGTCAATGGGAGAGCGCTGGCGCTTAATGGGTTAATGTTCTATATATGCAGAATAATATTATAATTGTGCTTATTTTTTGTATTTTCCAGGAACATTGTCGAAGAAACATTCATTTTCCAACATACAATAATTATTAAAATTTATTGTAAAGTTAATTGGTCCAATATTTTTGACTACTGTAATATCTTTATCAATAAACTTTTTGATATAGATTTAGACAAATATGATGTATGACGAATTAGTTTGCTTGCGCAATTATGTAAACGCTATCTATATTAATTTAATCATTTTCTGTTATAATTTGAACTTGAAAATGAGGTCAAGATGACTTCGAAACGTCGTTCTTTAATAAATTTGTTATCGCTATCATATTTGTCTAAATCTACTATAATGTCACAGGACTATTATAATATTTGTAGTTTTAGTAAAGTACATACGTGAACGGCATGCCACAGCATAATGGCCACGGAGGCCACACTTATAGCAACGTCCTAAATTTAAAGAAAATACAATCAGTTTTCAAGGAATATTCATTTAGGTTACAGTACATACTGGAAGTGCACTCACTAAGATGTTGATAAAATAAGATGTTAACAAAATATACAGTACTTACCATTGCCCATTCTCCTTGCTTGATTTTCTAAATTAGAAAAATAGAATCGAAAGAAGTTTAATTTTCCAAAGTTCTGAAGTAAACAAATGTGAAGTTCTACTATATATATAGACGAAAACAATGACGTTAAAGTTTGACCCAGAGCTAGTGCTAATCGTGCGTTCAATAACAGTCCTCAGTACTTAGTGTATAAATCTATTTCAAGAACTATACCGTCACGACGTTGTGGGTGTCGTTCATGATTAACTGTAATGAAAGAATGTTGATTAGTTTGAATTACACAAGAGAGGTATAATTAAACTTTATAAAGAATGTACTATTACCAAGCCGTGAACGTTGTTGTCGTTCTTGAACTGAAAAAAATAGTACTAACTGTAGTTAGACCAAATTACATATTACAAATATAGGTAATATGTAAGTATATCAACATTAGAACCATACCATTTGCATCTTCTTGTCGAGGTTGTTCATTCACTGAAATAAAATCATGCACCTTATTGTAGAAGTAATAATAATATAATTATAAGTATGATTGAACCATACTGAACATATTGTTTTATAAGATTAACTTACATGGCTGGACTTCTCCTTCATCCTCTTCGACTTCACTTTCTATAGTTAATTAGAAAAAAAATATGTTGCAAACATTCATAAGAAATCTGTAATATACTTAATCTGTAATATATTGTACATAATATATTCTTAATTATCAATCATTACTATATTATTGTAGAAAACATTCACAACTCTACCATGGAGAAAATAATTGAAAGTTAATCCTTTCTCGTCAATTGAGTACATCAGATTTTATTATTTCTCAAACAGAATGACCTAGCTTTAAGAATTTGTGTTTTAAATATATAACTGAATTCTTACCGTCATCAACGTGAACGTCTAAAATAAAAGATGTTGTGTTAGAAGGTTAAAGATGAGCTTACTGTGTCACATGCATGATATTGCAAATTGATAATCCTTAGAATGTTATAACGATGCTCTGTAAAATGAAATTGTCAGTATACACTTTATTACATGTAGCTACTGCAGGAGAGGACAATCTACAACTACTGTACATTCATGGTACTCACTGGGTAATTGGATTGAATTTTAACATGTTTACATGAAAAAATATTTCATTGTGGCTGGCCAAGAGGGTTTTCGCCGAGCAATTGGTCACAATTAACTTTACCTCTGCATGGTCACTGAAATATTGGTCACTGAAATATTGGTCACTGAAATATTGGTCACAAAAATATACCTCGAGGTCACAAAAATATACCTCAAGGTCACAAATATACTTCAGTCTGTACAACTGTAGCCAAACAATTGGTGACAACTGGCCTCTGTTCACACAATTTACTATTAGTTGTAAGTCCATTTAATTTTATGTGAGGTCCAACCAGCTAGAACAAATGTTGCTTTATATAAAACCAAAAAGTAGATATTATACCACATATTTATTGCAATGTACATACCAAGAATAGCAGGGTTGTCCAGTTCCGGTAATTCCACTAAAATGAAATAGTTATAATATAGGGATTAGTTATAATATAGGGATTAGTTATGAAATAGCTAAGTTTATAAGTCCAAGCTATACCTATATGTTCAACCTGGATGCCTCTTTTAATATGGTTTTATTCGCTCATTCAAAAAATTGGAGCAACTTACTTTTGTGTTTGTTAAATCTTTGCTATAATTATAAAAGAAAATATTAAAGGAAATCATTAATAAAATACAACATCTCCACTCCCAGTGCATATTAAAACTACTGTAATATTGAATACATTTCCATCTTTTATATTGAACAGGAATGTTTTTGGCCTGAAGCAAAGGCTGTTTAACATCAGCTAAGAAGCATACTATAAATAATTTTAAAATATAGTCATACCTTTCCGCCAAATTATTTGCAATATCTGTAAAAAAAACAAAAAAAACTGTTAAAAACACGAAAACTTTTTTGTTGTGACAAACTCAGTAAATGAAGTTATTTTTGCCCAAAACATATATATTCCACAAATAGTAGTGTAATTATTTTTCGTTCAAAGATACAGTGTATGTTCAAAAAACGTAACAAATTTTAAAGGGTTTTTTTTTCGGAAAAAAACTTACTGTCAGTTACTGCCTAACAAAAAAGCCAAAAACCAAAATTTCGCGCGCTTCGTATTCACGTGGATGTTGCGTGTGAATTTTCGGTAACCATAGTAACACACGCAATATCCACGAAGAGTGATCTGGAGTGTCTTGAATATTATTCTGGGGCCAGTTGTTCAAAACTGGTTTAGCTTAAACCCCAGCTTAACCTAAAATTCAAAGCAAACTTCCCAGTGGCGTGCTGGGTACTATTTTTCTGGGGGGGCCAGTGGGCTGTCAACAAATATGCGCCCCCTATATAATGTTTCGCTTGATAAACGAGGGCCGAAGGCACGAGCCGAGCGCCCCAGGTGCGAGGTTTGTCTAGGGGGGTCCGGGGGCATGCCCCCAGGAAAATTTTTGAATTTAGAGTCTCTGAAGTGCCATTTCCTGGACTTTGGGGGAAGACTTGACAGAAATCTGATGGTCAGGAAACGACATTAGTCGAAATTTGCAATTTGGTTTGAATTTAGTTGTAGTATAGTACTTATATTATGCAATATACCAACAACTTCCAGCGATTAATCTAATCCCAATTCTATTCTCTACTGATCTATTGATCTGAATACAATTACAACATACAGCTCTTTTATACAATAACACACGGATCCCACGCATTTTAAGGTTTCCCTGCCTGGCTGCCAAAGGGCGCGTTTCAGCATTATTTCATTACTCACATTACTCATGATGATTCTAGCGCAAACAACTAAATTACGTACACAACTTTACATTACCATAACTTAAACTATCTATATTTTGCGCCGCTCTTGTGATTCGTGAAGCATAATAAAGGGCATAAATAATACCAGCAAAAAAGGGCATGATTCCCGTGATCGCTTCGAAACCTGACCAATATTCCGGTGATGAGACATTGCGTGTGATCACAGTTCATATTTCTATATGAACGATTTCGTGTGTGTGAGCCGTGAGGTAGCAAATTAGCAAATAGGTTAGATAAAATAGTCTGTATAATTCAATATATCACTTTGTCGCCTATGCGCTTAGTCTGTTTATAAGCATATAAACACATCTTTTCTCGGCGGAAGTAACTATATTTTTTTGAATGCGTTTTTCCCACCCACTTTCAAAACTCGGCGCGGGATCGGCGCCCCCTTTTCATTTTTGCGCCCTGTGTAGTAGTCAGTGTATATAAACATATACTTTAATATCAAACAACAATATAAACATTACATGAACAAAAACACGAATCAAATATGGTTTTTCTTCTACGACATTATCCTATAAACTAGCGGCCATTGAGAGTCCATGTGCTCACTACCTGTTCGCAGGTTGTACCACCCTAAAATCCTACTACATTCCATTCCTTTTTAAAAAAAGAGAACATATGTTTGGTAATATAAACGTATTTAGCTAACAAGGAAGACACTTGTTCTTATAACAAGCACAAAGTAATTGTAAATCTTCAAGTTGCTTTTGAGCGTTCTGTCCAATCTTATACTTATCGTCTAACTCAATAGAACATAACACTCTATTTGACTGTACAAGTTCAGTAGCAGGTTCATCTTCTACTTTAACTTGTCTCAGGGCTTTGTTCCACTTTGTCTTCTTCGATTTTCTATCCCAAAGTTGTATATCGTACACGTCTTCGTCTTCGTAGTAGCTGACGATTCTTCCTATACCATAGCGTCCTCCTAGACGGTCTAAATGGTATTTCACTGGTTGACTGGCATCCAACAGTTTCAGAGAGTTTTTTCCACCGGTTGCGTCAGGCATTTCAAACTGTATCGACGGTGTATGAATCAGCAACTGACGAATTCCACCAATGCTTTGAAGAATCTTTTTGAACTCGGGATTTTTTGTGTAAAGGTATTTGCACGCTTCTCCGGTTGATGACTTATAGTCTTTTTGTGATTTTAACCAAGCATGCAGTTCTTCGATCATGATTCTTATGTCGTCATCAAAAAAGTCTCCAAGCTTTTCGTAGACAATAAACGAACCATTTTCAAACTGCGGGTTGCGATGGGATTGTGAGGTTTCGGGCGGGGTGTCCTCTTCTTCGTTTGGATTGGTTTGTTCGGGGTTAGATTCGTTGACAGACCAGGGTTCAACTTTGATCAATTTGTCCACAAGACAAGGGGTCACTTGTAGACCATGTTCCGTTTTCTTTTTAACCAATAAACAAGGGGCACCCCAGGGAGATGTTGATGGTTCTAAAATGTTTTGTTCAACCATTTTTTGAATTTCTCGTTTGATAAGCTGTAATTGAACAGGAGAGTGGGAATATGGCGTTGAGTATTGGGGTTTAGCATCACCAGTCTCAATACTGTGTTCGACATGGTTAACTCCGCGAAATGGAGCTCCTGGTAACATAAAAACATGGGCGTGTTCGCGAATAAGAGACTCAAGTTCAGTTTTTTGTGTAGTGGTGAGATTGCAATTGTCATGCAAATGGATGGCTTCAACAACCATATCTTTGTAATCTTCAGAGAATGGATCTAACGTGGTGTCACTTAAAGGAGGTAAATCACGGCTCTCATCACTCAATATCAAATGATTTGCACAGTAAAGGTTAGTTAATTGACTAAAACTTGGTTCTTTGTTTTTACGAAATGCAATATTCATCTCTTTCTGGGCATGGAGTGGGTTAAAACATTGAAATGGATGGGGTAAAGTATCATGACAAACTTTTGCTTGCTTGTGTTGAGCTTTACGGTAAAGGTTTTGATGTAATTGTACTTGCTCAAGTTGTTCAACAGCTTCACAAGCCATATCTGAGGCTGTTTCGGATGCTGCTTGTGAGAAGTCAGCTTTGTGTTCATCAGTCATTGGTGTGATGTCGGCAATCACACCAACAGGTAAAGTCTCGGTATGCTTGCTTTGGTTATATACAGCAAGGTTGACATAAAACTTCTGCTCTGGTTCAATTTCTACATTGTTGGGTTCTTCAAGAAACTTGCTGCTACTGCATTTAACATTGACAAAAGTGGTCTTAAATGCATTAGTCTCATGCTGTATTTGATCAAGGTTAATCGGACCAGGAATAACATGTGCATATGTGGTGGTAAAAAGAGGGCTAGCTTCAATCCAACTTCGATTACCCAATGACTGTATTGTGTCGGCTATCATACTAGACAAGGCAGGTGAAAGGATCATACTGCCAATAGTAGCAACAATTACACAGACTTTGATAATGTTAATCCCAGGTGATAGTTTTTGAGGGGTTTCTACTACTGTACTCAAGGATACGACATTGGTTTCGACTCTTCCAGAAGGACGGACAGGAGGTTCCCGTGGGCACTTTATAGCAAATTTCATTTGGGGATGTGTAAAACTTACAATTCGTTCTTGGTGTTTAACAATTGCATCTGTGGCTTCCAAATGATTGTTACCAAACAAAACATGCCAAGCTAACTTGGGTACAACCAACATGGTATGTACTGAAGATTTCCCAGGGCCCCAGGTAATAGGAATATCTTGTAGGGCAATCCCTTGTAAAACAGCATCTTCATTAGCAACATTAATTGCAACTGGCTTGGTAAGCTTAGTCATTTTCAAGTCTGGATGCATTTGTTGGACACGTTCAGCATGGATCAAACTACAAAGCGACACTGAGCAACAACTATCAAGAGGCAGCGAAAGTTCAACACCGGCTGATTTTACTTTCGCCCACATTATATACTTCTTGCTCAAGTCAGGAATTTCAACAGAATCAGCTGCAACGGATGGCATGCCAAATAGGGGATAATCACTGGCTGGTGGGTTATTGTCAGCAGGGGTGGTGGGTGGGGTAGGGGGTTTTGGATTTGGAAGTACAGTTTCCAATTTAGAGCAAAGACTATCAAATTGTGCCTGAAACTTACTTGATAGCTTTTCTTCCAGTTGACTTTGTGTAGGCAACTTATCTTCTTTGTGCAACAGTTGTTTACATCCCTTCTTTTTGCAAACCAGACACACATGTTGTCGATGAAACTTGCATTGATTATCAGGAAGTAAGCAGCGAGGAACAGCTCGTTGATTCCACTGGAGGCACACTTCGGTTTGACTGGTAGTATTTCCACGAAATGTTTGTTTTCGTTCTTGGTTTGTCCCAGGATTGTACAAAGCAGGACAGTTTCTTTTGAAATGACCAGGTTGATTACAGTTGTAACAGGATTTGGGTTTTAACATAGCTTTGTCTTCACGAAATGGGTCAACATATTCTGCTGAAAGGAGAGGTAATGGGGGAAAACTTTGTTCAAATCTGTTAGCAGCTTCAATAACTTCCGATAGAGAAGAATACTTGGCGTCTCGGCTCATCAGAGCTTTTCCAATTTCCGGTCGAAGTTTTATCAAAAATGCATGTCTCAGTTCGATATCATCATTCGTGCCTGTATAGTGTATTCCAGGAATACATTTCTCGAGTTCGTGTTGAATGTCACAGAATCGATGTGCAAAAGTTGAAACAGGTTCTGCTTTACTTTGTTGGAGGTTGTAGTAGACTTGAAGTAATTCACGTATACGTTCATCTTTAGGTTTTCCACGTTTCTTAACTAACGAGGCTTTGACAAGGTTAAAGTACGTTTCATACTGTTCGATAGTAATATTGGCAGGGTCCTCTCCAAGAGCATGTTTACATTCTTCTTCAGCAAACACAACAGAATCATAAGCACGTAAATCTTGCTGCACCTGTTGCTTAAGATAGGTTGTCCAATGTTTAGCTGGAACTCCAGAAGATTTTAATAGCGTCGTAAGCTGGTCAAGAAAACGGTCAAGTTGTTCGTCAGGCTTACCTGTATAGCGAGGTAAAACCACTTGAGGCAACTTCAAAGTGTCAACATGGCTTGAACTTGGGGAATTTGTGGCTAAATCTGCGACAGTTTTCGCGAGTGCTTCGATGTGTTGTCGATTTGCTTCTTGGGCATCATGTTGGTTTGTTAGCTGGGACTTTACCACGTCAGCTAGTCCTTTAACGATCCCTGTGAGTTCCTCAACTGTCGCCATACTGTATTTAGTTCTTGTTACAAACGATGTAAAAATCCTCTAAAATTCTGTTAAAACGATTTGCATCCTCCACCAATTGTAGTAGTCAGTGTATATAAACATATACTTTAATATCAAACAACAATATAAACATTACATGAACAAAAACACGAATCAAATATGGTTTTTCTTCTACGACATTATCCTATAAACTAGCGGCCATTGAGTCCATGTGCTCACTACCTGTTCGCAGGTTGTACCACCCTAAAATCCTACTACACCTGCAAGAATTGCCAGCTGGGGGGGGGGGCAGTGGCCCCCCGGCCCCCCCTGCCAGCACGCCACTGAAACTTACTCACAGCTTGTCTATGGAAATTTGGAAATATTTTTTCAGATATCTTGTCTGGATCTAAGGAGTTTACATCTCTGAAGTTTTGAAATTAACATGCGTGCAGAAATACATAAACTAAAACAGAAGGTTAAATTTTAACCCAGGGTTAGCGCTAACCCACCGTTGAACAACCGGCCCCTGAGTTCCGTTGTACGAAGGTCAGATATACATGTACATGTAGGGCTATCCACCGGATAGTGATTTTTTCAAACTTTATAAAATGCTTGAAAAACTGTGAAACTATGGATAGAGACGACACACAAGTGAGAAGAAGTATGAAAAACATTTAATTTATAAATACTAAACTTTAATACGAGTTATACCAATCAACGACTGATTTAACAAAGCTTGAATAATAACTATCCGGTGGATAGCGCTATCCGGCCTTCGTTTAATACTGTAGGCTTCGTACAACCGGTCCCTGTAGTCTTGATCTGAAGGGAACTGTTTTATCAATAGAATAGTTACTCAAAACAGGAGAAAAATCTTACCTTTATATGAATTTGGTTCAATTTCTAAAGATATAAAATATTATGTAGAAGAAAAAGACAAAGTTTTAAATTTATAGCATATAAATTATACGTAATAACACTATTTAATATTAAGCACAGGTATGTCAACATGCAGCCAACCTCAAAAACATAATATATAATATTATGTCTAGGTAACAGGCAATGACAAACTCCCTGAATGCCTTCCTCAAAAACACAATAATAGAGGCATAGACTACACCTTTAAAATTGTGCCTAGTAACAGGAGAAATAACCTCGAAAGCACAGTATATGTGCCCAGTATACTATGCTGGTGCTTGAACACCACAACTCTTCAACTTAATATGACAACTCATGACCTATTATATGTTTGGACAGTTTTCTCTGCAAGCACTTTAAGTCGCCGTTCAGCTTCGAGTCGTTTTTGCATATTTTTACTCCTACCAATTGCTTTCAGGCGATCAAATGTCATAGGTTCAAATACAATATCATGAATCGATCTCACCCGTGATGTAGCTACAAATGTGCATCCAGCAACTTTTTCTCCTTTACCTCAATCAACAACAGCTTTTGTTAGTGTCTGTCCTTGTGACTTATGAATAGTCATTGCATACCTCAACCGCAAGGGCACTTGTTGCCTTGACAGATACTTTCCATCAGCCACCCATTCAAACACTTTGGGTGGCACAGGTATACATTTAGAACATGCATCTAGGAATGCAGGACCAGTGTAACTATGGAAGTGTACCAATACTGCTATTGGCAGGTTTGGTGGACCCATATTCTCTGCAAACCAAATCTGCTCAATAGTGCCAAATGATCCATTGCAGGGACCAACTTCAGCCCACAGGTTGCAAGTGAGCATTACTTCTGCTTTTGTGGATAAAAACAGAACAGCATCCAATCCACCAGCTTCGTCCGACGTTGCCGCACTGGCACCATGACCAGAATGCTTTGCCTGAATTTTAGCAACAGGTTGTCCAAGCTGCAATAGCTTCTCGTAATTGTATTCAGCAACACTTTTCTTGTCAAAGTACAATCGGATGGCATCAGTAAATTGATCCATTGGTACACTTGTTGTTGAATGCTCCAACAATAGTTTCCAGTCCTCCCCTGTCACTTCTCCATTTCGCATTCTCATCAGCAAGGCTCTAAAAGCAACTGCCTCAGGGTCCTCATCAGCCTGATGCATAACTTGATCTAAAATAATGACAGACTCAAACATCAGATACAAACTATGTCCATGGTCACTTACTACAGTTCCATTACCTGAAACATACATTGGCTTATCACCAACAGGTGGTAATTGACCAAAATCCCCCATTAGAATTATTGACATACCACCAAAAGGGATATCTTCCTTTCCAGTACCAGCACGTAATCTATTGTCAAGCCATGATAGCATTTTATGTCCAATCATTGACATTTCATCAATAATCAGAAATCTTTTACCTTCCAGCCTCAGCTGTAACCGCTGTAGTGAATCACCCTGCAAATCCCTATATTCACAGATAGGAAGTTGAGCAGCAGAATGTAATGTTTGACCATTAATACTAAAGGCTGCAATCCCAGTAGTTGCTGTAACAACACACTGAGTGGCTAATACTTGTTTTGTTGCACTTATTAAGTATGTCTTACCTGTGCCAGCTGTTCCACACACAATCATATAAACAGGCTCGGCATTATCACCATTCTGAGATGTGATGATGTCATAAGCAAGGCGTTGTTTTTCATTCAAGGTGTCCGGATCAATTACACATTGTTGATCATCTTCTCGAAAATGCTGACCATGTTCTTCAGCCTCCTTTCTTTGACTATAAATCCATCCTGGACATTCCTTTAATAAATCTCTAGGCACAGCTCTTACCATTTCAAACCAGTCCACTGCTTCATTGTCTGACATCCGATTACCTGCTTCACCATAATCTTGGTTAATTCTGCATAACAACATCCAATCATCGACTTCCTCCTCATCATCAGGGTCAACTTCACTTTCGTCGTCATCATCTTGATTGTCACTTGGATCGTTTTCAAAGGTTTGACCACATTGCGCATCATGAACTCTGTCTGTTTCATCGGAATACCTAAACACATTTTCTTCTGCAAATTCATCTGTCATAAGAAAAAAATCATATGCATTAATAAACATTTGATCACTTTCATCCTCGTTGTTCCAAGCATTTGACGGTTGACCCTCCCATGGTTTAAACTTTATTAGTTGATATTTGCAGTATTTTCCAAAATCAGGACCAGCAGGATTAGCGGAAATCTTTGGAAATGTCCTGACAATGTATGGATTAGCTCGTTTTGTCAACTCACCTCGGACTTTCGTGTACTGTGACACATATTGCATCAGATTTAGCTGAGACAAGCCTGTATACCTACTCTTCAATTTTGTACGTTCTGCATATTCTTGTAGCGCAGATTTTTGAAGTACCTCATCGCTTTCGTTTTCTGCATCAATATTAACCTTCCTGCTGTTATCTAAAGAAATAGTAACAAAACTAAATGTGCAGCCAACCAGTGGTAGACTAAGTAACATATGTGCAGTTTCTTGTGCTGCCATATCTCTATCTCCAGCAACTTGAATCATTGCTTTCTTGAAGGCCGAAGAGACTTGATCATCATTCTGTAATGAAGACACAGACAATTTTAGTATTTCTGATGCCGATTTCGATCGGGGTTCTCCTTTCGCAGCATACTTGGCCATGTATCTTGCACAAGCCTTCTCATCTACAATGACTTGCAAATCTACATTTGCCCGCCAGTTTTCGAGCATCACCCTGTTATGTGAATTTAATCTTTGATCATTTCGTTTGGTATGTAACTCAGACTCAACAGACTTTGTATTCTTACCTACCACCAGCTCAATGCTCAGTTCTGTTTCTTCTTGCAATGGCTTTGGAAAACCAAATCTGCATTCTGCAAGCAGGTCCACTCTTTTCTGTTTCAAGCAATACGCTGGACTGCATCTAGTGTGTCTTTCTACAGTATTAACTAACCTGTGATAATCATTGTCACGATTATCCAATGTTGTAGCGCTAACGGCAGATGGATGAGGGTCTGGTATCCTCCAGTTTTCATCTGGCAATTCCTCATTAAAAGTTGTCACCAGCCAGTCAACATACCTTTAAAATAATCATAACTTATTATTAAACATGTGCGCTTTTTCTATTAGCCAAATATTACCGAATTAGTCATAAAACAGTTTTAATCACACCATAATTTGACTGAGTGAAACATTTTCCTGTGAAACCTGTATGACCACAGTCACAGATTTGTGCCACAGTTAAATTTCCACTTTCTATTTATGTAATTTCTTACATTCCAATGAAATCTTCAGAAATTATTGAAAATTCCTTTGAGGAAAATTGAAACCTTTTAAGGAATTTTATAAGGAATTTTTGTTTACATGTAAAATATTGTTACTTTTTCAATTTTAATGTAGCAAAGGTAATACTACCGTATTATAATATAATAAAATATGCATAATAATAAAAAAGATGGGCGAAAGACCTTTCAAAATTGTGGAGATTGGCTATCTGCATATATTATTAGCTGGATATTTGGTGAGTGTTTTGTGTGTTAAGGCAGATTTACACTACACAATTTTTGCCTTATGCAACCTGCTTGTACAACTTGAGTTTTACTGTGTAAAATATCAAGGACACAAGTTGACACTGTATTAAACTTGCATTTACTCACTTACGTTGTCATAGGCATAGTTGTGTGCTGGTTCACCCAGTACACTCAAGTTGTTACATGCATATAAGCAGGTTGTATGCGACAATTTTAGGCAAAAGTTGTGTACAGTAGTTTATCCTGCCTTTTAATTTACAGTAGTAGTCATATTTATTAAATATCCAAAATAGACAGCAGTGGTTAATACATGCATAATACAAAATTCGCTTTTTACAGTAGTTGACATGAACATTTGACCTGCACACTTTTAGTTGATATCAACATTTGGGAGCATGCCAAGGTATAGTTTTAATGGTATTTTGAAATGCTATTGCAATATATTGAGTAGGAGGTACAGTAAGACATCTCTAAAAATGCAAAATTCAATGTTATGACTATGAGAAGCGAGTCCGGTATTGTGTAACTACTGCAATAATTATGATCCGGTATTTTATTATTGAAACAATTATCCCACAACAGATTCTGCACAGTTAGCTTGATCTACATACAGTACACATTGGAAACATTAATATGGAAAATTTTTTTCTTACTGTATTACCAACTTCTCAGCATCTTCTCCCTGTCTTATCACATCCCCGCAAAGGAATTCAAAATCATCAGGTGACATTTCGTACCTTGTTGTCTCACTCTCTAGGAAAGCAACACATGCCTTATTACGTAATTCTCTTATATCAGGGTCATTTTTTAACTTTGCACATCCGTGGCAATGAATACTTCCCCTAGCTTGGTACTCAAAACGATACCAGTGCCACTCAGCATCCAAGACGCCATTAAGCCAATGTCTGACAAACTCCTGCAGCCGCTGCATAAAGAACCAATCAGTCAGATGGGGATTGTCGATTAGAGCTTGTGCTCGCTCAGATCTGCTTGCACCTTCATCATTCTGCAACAGCCTCTGTAAGTCTGGCCAATGCATGTCAGCTGCACTAAAGGTAAAGAAAAAAGTAGGGCAGCCTTTTTGTTCAATCAGGGCCAGCAATTCCTGCAGCCGCTGATACCAATACTGATTCGTACCTTGTACTTTGGACACATAGCGCTGCAACCTATTTACCATTTGATTTGCATTCATGGAATTGACCATCTGTTTCAGTTCTTCCATTGTCATGTTTGCATCAGCAGGATGTTGACGCAAGTAAACATTTGCTTGTGACAACAGCTGATGTCGTTGTTTCATGTTTAACGCCCAATAAGGAAACCGAGGGTGAGAAGCAAACCTCCATAATGAGATTACCTTCAGTAGATGGCCAGTCTAATGGATCAACCTCATTTACTGCATCTTGGATAGCCGCACCTTCTTTTCTCTGTCTTTGACGCATAGGAATAAACGATGTACCGCCACTTCCTAAAACTAACTCTTCCACACTTGCATTAGCACTCATTACTGGGTCTTGGGGAGGCCCCTCATTTTCAACATGAACTGAAAGCTCATTTTCATCAATGACATACCTTAGCTCATCAGGAATACCATTTTCTGGTAAACTTTGGATGACATCTCTATCAATTTCAATATTTTTAAAGAACGGATTGTTTGTCTTTAACCATAGTACAGCCTCAAGAACTTTGTGTCGACGCACAGTAAAGTCTCGATGCGTGTCTTCTGCACCATGTCTTCGCACAATCAAGACAGGCAAGTCTGCCACACGAGAAGGCAACCTATTCAAGAAACTTTGAATATCTTGTGGTAAGTTAAGTACATGTCCTTTATACCCCCTCTGACCCCCATGTTTTCTATACACTCTCATAATGGGACAAACCCTTGAAATTAACATTTCTTCTACCTGTGTCAAACCTCTCAATTGTTCAGGAACTATTCCTGGGTCCATGTCATTCTCCGCACTGAATTTCTTGGGTGATTTCTTGTCTCTTTTACACCGGTAACAAATGTATACTTCTGATGCTAAATTCTGTCGTGTCGGCCAAGCTTCTTTACACATTATACATTGTCGATGCTCTAAATGTTCTTGATCTAAATGAAAACTGTGCATTTCATTTTGTACAAACTCTAGCTCATGCAGAGGGTTGTCAACATTTTGCCAACCACCCTCATGTAAATATTCATTTCTACTCACCTCTGGCCCCTCTGCTTCATGTACAGACTCACTATCCTCGTCTGCTTCAGGAACAGATATATCTACAGTTGCATCAACAGACATACTCAACTGCTCATTTGATTCTTGGTCATTTTCATTTGAACTTGCTGTGTGAAAAACTGCTCGTAGTATTTCAAGTATTCTTGCTCGTTCATCAACTGTTTCGGTTGCTTGGTCTTGTTTTCTCTTTTGTAGCCTGTTTGTTCCTTCTGCTTCAGACTCATTTTGCATTTTATCTAAATCATACACCCTTTTATACCCTTTTCGCTTACCCTTAACTTCTGGAGTCCTTTCTTGCCACGCTTCTCTTTGTTTTGCCAAGCGAGTTTCTCTTTCCTCGGCACTTTCTCCAGCCTGTTTCTGTTGCCTATAGACTCTCATATACTCATTTTGCTTACCTTTTGCTTCAGCAGTCTTTTTTTTCCATGCTTCTCTGCGCTTTCCCAGGCGAGTTTCTCTTTCCTCAGCAGTCTCCTCGAGCAAACGTTGTCGTCTTCGCTCCCTTCTTTTCGCCAGACGCTCGGCTTTCTTATCGTTTTCTTGTCGCTCTTCGTTTGGTTCCATATTTTTTCAATGGTATTTGATACCGTAATTGTTTTTATGAAACTTTTTATATAACAAATTGCTTTTAAAGTTGTCAAAAGTTTTTGCAAACGTACAAAATACTGTAGTGCAAAAACCAAATTATTTTCATGAAGTATCTGTCAGTTGAAGTCGTCATTTGCCATACAACAACAAATTTTAAATTTGACCAATCAGTGTTCGCTATTCATGACAGTCCGCCATATTTTTGAGATCAGTGAGGATGACCACCCATCGTTGGTGACCGACGCCCGCGATGATTGATGAACTTTAAACTCCGCTAATGCTTTCGTTTCCCCGGGTGTAAATAGCCGGGGGGAATTAGTACCCTCGCACGGCGCTTCGCGCCGCCGGCTCGGGGATTATCATTGTTTTGGTGTAAAATAGTTAATATTTTGTTACCGAAATAATAATTAGAAATGTATACCTACCTCCTGCAAATGGACGTATTTGGCCAATTTCGCCACTTTACTCCGCTGTTTATCGCCGATCTCGTCGAAATCCTTCTAAATATGCAAATCATCTCAAACATAATCGTATCAATCACATTTTAAACAATAGACCAGGCTGTACTGGCGCTAGGTACCACTTCGCGGCGGAGAAATCAAGACTATGTTTTTTGGATAGCCGTATGCATTGTTGTAACGAAAATCGATGGTAAACGGGGCGCCCGTAATGATCTTGGGTGAAATACGACAATTACTTGTACATGCCAGCTTGCATGCTTGCATGAACCGCCGGAGCGAAACTTCGTGGCAACTTCCCTGCAATGTTGTTGCCCCATCTTTCAAAATTTACGTTAAACACATCTTTATACTTCGTAAAGTATCTCTTATATTCTATATAACGAGATAAAGTATTTTTTTATTGCATCCCCGAATATTTTGGGCCGTATTATTAATAGTAATTTATCACAATACTGTATTAATGAGCTCTATATGTAATTGGAGTGATATCTCGTGCTCATTATCGTGCAAAGACTGAAGATAACACGGCGGACATGTGGCTCTAAAGTACGTGTATCCTACGCCGTTTTTGACAGGATCAGAACTTGACCAGACCGCGCAGAAGATTGGCACTATATGTACTTCAAGAACAAAAGGATCGCGGGCTCTAAGAATATATGAAGCTCACTGTGCAGTATAAGCTAAACCTTTTTGTTTGTGCATTTGCGGTCACTTTTAAATATTAAACAATGCATTTTTTTATATTTTCTTATGGCTATAGCAAGGTGAGTAAGTGTGGAGGGACTTACAGTCCAATTTAAAAGTAAATTTATATATATATATAGTGTATTGTTTTCTCTAGTTAAAATTATTATACAAAATACATTTATGATAAAATAATATATTATTTCAAACCGGCACAGAAATTTTTAGACTTTAACTTTAATACTTTATTATTTTTAGTTTGATTTAACAAATTGCCAAGGCCATGCATCATTAAGACTGTAAAGTTATTTTAATCTCTATATCTTAGCTATTATAAGCTAACAATTCTTTATTCAACTTGGTCAATGCCTTTTATATAACACTAGTCATAATTGACATGCACTTAAATGGCTTCCCTTGAAATTTTGAGTTTTTGTTTACCGAAATTGTACCGAAACTTGAGTTTTTGTTTGTGATTCATGTTCTATAATGTTAACCTTTATGATGCATATTTGGCCAAAAATCACCTGCAAATAGATTAACACAAATTACACATTGTATCATCTCGTTTAGGAAAGCAAAAATTTCAATTTTGAATCAATTTACTTGAAGTATTATTTTACTTTCAATTTGTATATAGACATGGATCAGCGTAAATGCATTGTTCACTACGACATTAAAGATACCAAATATAGTAGCATAAAAGAGCTTTCTTCTGTTAACAAGGAAAAAATTTATTCGGCAAAATGTATTCGCGAGTCGTTAGGAGGTAAGAATCATCATGCAGAACAGTGCCAATTAATTCCAGAAGAAATTAACCCAGTTCAACACGGCATACATCTCGTTCCTTGCTATAAAAAGTTTACTTTGATCCTCTCGAAAGAAAAAGATCGCTCCTCTGAGAACTCTAATAATGAAAGCCTTTTAATGGAGCCTCGCCCAAAACGAGCGAAAACATCACATGCTAGCAATGTCTACCCCAATGAATATATATATATATATATATATATATATATATATATATATATATATATATATATATATATATATATATATATATATATATATATATATATATATATATACTATTTTAACTAGATATAGCATTATAAATGTTATATACTGTATTGGATTGTGCGTCTGTACGCACATGCTATAATATCGGCGTGTACGCGTAGCCTATAAGACGTATAATAATACGAGACGAAATTTACATAACATTTCAGTCAATTTAGTAAAATACATAAATACTGCGGCTTAATACAGGCAGTTTCAGTGTGTTTATACTTTGTCTTTGTTTATGCTTCTTGTGACATGTGGACTTTATATATTAATCAGATAGCTACTTAATAATACTATATTATTTATACCTATTTTAAACCACAAGAACACGACAATGTAGCATGGCCTTGTGTAATACGATCTCTACAGCATGTATACAACAAGTAAAATGGATCATGTTGCCATTGTGAATATTATTCATGGCGCATGTTTCTGCTACGAATGAAACTCGAGGAGCAGTGAATTAAACGTGGAAATTCTCTTCCTGCTTAACAATCAATCAAATGTTTTAAACTGCATCACTATATTGCAAAATGTTTTGATCATCCATGTCAAAGGAAAAATATGCGATTAAATAATAATTTTTAAAACGTCAAGTCATCGTTCTCAATCTATTTCTCGATGAGAATTGGAAATTTCATCAGTGCGCGAAGCGCACGCATTGAAATTATAATTTCATGAGCAAACCGAAATAAGATATAATAGCGTATTCTCCACGGCTTCCGGTCAATTCAAGCCATTCAAAGTCATAACGAGACCCCCAAAAGACTCGTTCCCATGCTTCCCCTTTCTTCTCCAAAATGGATTGGAGTTAGAGAGCAAAACAAACGAGTCACAATCTAAAAGAGGAACCTTTAATTTATTATACCGTTTATAATATTGTTACACTATTGTAATACACCGTGTATAAACATCAATATCTCAAACACGTAATGTAAACTTTAACATGTGCTTTAACATGCACTTTAACATGTACTTAACATAGTTCATAACATATTTATAACATTTCACAAGAATCTGGACATCTTAACTTCACTCCTCAGTTGCCTTTAGCACCTAGAATAGCAAAAGCAAACCGAAATAAGATTGATATTAAGAGGAGATTTTTTTTAAAAGTCGCGTATTTTTTTCGAAAAGCGATCAAAGCTTAGCGGCCAGGCCTTCGCGAAAAAATAATGCGCCGCCATCTTGGTTTTAAAAGTTTCCCAAAATTTGCGAAGACAAATTTTACTAAATTTTTGTCTATGTTACGAGCCAAAACATTGCCAAATATAAAGACAGATGACATGGTAAGTGTAATGTCGTATTTAATAACTGTTATTTGAATTATTATTATATAAAATGTGCACATGTATCTGACTCAGGAGTGAGCACTGAGCATTCAAACCCGTCATCTATAATAATATTAATATAAAACTGATTGAAAGTGACTGCTTTCGTTCTTTGAATGATGGCCTGCCTGTTCACAACTCATTAATATATGTACATGCAAAATTGTTTGAATTTTCAAGGAAGAATTTGTCAATTTGAGTATTTGTAAACAGTTTTTCGCCTCTGGTACTTTTGCATATTTCCACATTAAAGACATTTCACTGCAAGTGCACATAGTCCATGTATCTGTAATTTTAAACTTCATACTGTTTTGTACACATGCAGCTGTTGCAGTGTTTCAGGTATAACATGCTAGTCACTACAAGTTCCCTCTCTGATATAAAGAGTTGTGATGTACTGGCCATGGTACCGTAAACTTGCGACTATAAGCCACCCCCCACCCCCGAATATAAGCCCATCACATGTACTAAAGCTTACCTCATCCCAAATATAAGCCCACCCTGAATATAAGCCCCCTCCCCCCCAAATTGATATAAGCCTAGTAATTGCTGCTTAATACATTTTTAATTTCCTGTTTATGACTGACTTGTATATGTTTGACTTGTTTATTACTAACACAAAAGATCATCCATGTATAAGCCC